>JAVQJW010124681.1:0-19261 GCA_036025195.1 Hypseleotris klunzingeri
CAGCAGCAAATATGAAATGAAGCAAGATGGCTGCCTCCTCCAGCTCAACATCAAAGATCTGAAACTGGACGACAGAGGGACCTACACATGCCAAGCAGGAAGTGAAGAGACAACTGCAACTGTATCAGTGAAAGGTATCTCGGCTGCTTCCATCATTATTGTTCTTAAAAAATCATTTTAAAATTCTTCTTCTTGATTGTATTGTTTGCTTCTGTTACTTAAATATTTTCAGAAGTCCCTGTTTTCTTCAAGAAGGAATTGCAGCATGTAGAGTGTGAGGAAAGAGGTACAGTTTCTTTGCACTGTGAGATGTCTAAGCCTGGAGTGATGGTGCAGTGGACAAAGAACAAGACTCCACTGAGAGCTGATTGCAAATATGAACTTAAACAAGATGGCTGCCATATTGAACTTTGCATCAATAAGCTCGGACCTGAAGACAGTGGCAGCTACACATGTCAAGCAGGAAGTGCAAAGTCAACTGTTAATGTGACTATACAAGGTACATGCATGTTATTTGTATATCTTTTATTCAATATATTAATTCAAATAGATTTTAAACTAAATATTCAACTTCTTCAAACAGCAAAACCTATTGCTCCAGAGGTTACCAAAATACAACCCCCTTCAAAACCTACAACTGTTACCCCCGATGACAAGAGGCCTGATCTGTCAGAAGCCAAAGCTATTCCTCCAGAGCCTAAAAAGAGGACAAGGAAAGCGTCAATTTCACAAATAGAGAAAGACGCCGAGCCAGTGACTGAAATAAAACAACCAATAAAGCTACAAGGCAGTAATGAGGATCAAAAGACAATCCACCCAATGCATGTTCCAGAAACCATCCCTAATATTACACAGGATATGAAACGTCAAGATGAGAGAAAAGATAAAACTATTATGAGGGATGAATTACAAGACACAAACAAAACAGCTCAAGAAATAGTGAGAGAAACTGCTAGACCTATAGACACAGAAGATGCACTTTATGCGGCTAACAAGCATCTTGAAAATAATTTGGGTAAAGATGCAAAGGTTGACAATAAAGTAAGTGAAGTTGAGGTTAATTCCATAAGCAATGTGGCTAAAGAAGATGTGAGAAATGCAAGCCAACTGGGACCACCTGCAAGTAGGGCTAGTGAGAATGACAATGAAACTGTGACAGAAGATAAGTCAATAGAAGAAAAGTTATGGAAAGACAATGTAGAAATCAGAAAAGAGGAGCTGTTCAAACCCCCAACACGATCAAAAGCCAAGCCAGCGGTTATAGAGTTTGAAAAACGTACTGACAAAGAAAATGAACAAATTCTTCAACAAATGAAACCAGTAACTATAGAAGTTGATACAAAGACACAAGTAATATCCACAGATCGAGTTGAAGACAGTGTCCAACCAGCCAAACCATTATCAGAACAATCAATTAAAGAAGTTGGAGACGTAAGAAGGGAAAAGGAGATCCCACCAAAACCACCCAAGAGGTCAAAAAGTAAAACAAGGAGCATTGACAGACAATCATCACGGGACACTGAAACCGATCAAGATGAACTACAGCTGACCTATCCAGTGAAAACATCAGTTGGTCAGCCAGCAGTACAACCAGTAAGACCATTGAAGACAGACGATGAGGAGAAACAGCAGGTACCAGCAGCCGAGATTATGGAGAAGAGGGATCCACACATCAAACCAGTACCTAAGCAGCCTGTAAAACCCATTAGGAATGAACCACAGCTCAGTCAGGAGATAGTGGTATCACCAATGAAGAAAGAAGCTGATGTTAGCCAGGAAATCAAAGTGCCAACCAAACCAGAGAGGGCCAAGCCAGAAACAGGGGTAGTAGCCGAGCCAAGAATGAAAGAAGCTGGTGAAAAGTTAATACAAGAGCCAGTTTTTAAAGAGGAAGCGAGCAGAGCTGGCCCAGATGTAAAAGTTCTAAGTGAAGCTATAAGGAAACCAGTTCGGAATGAGCAAGACCTCAGCAAGGAGACACCTGTGACACCAATGAGGAAAGAAGCTGAACCTAACCAGGAAATCAAACTGCCAACCAAGCCAGAAACAAAAGTTGTAATTGAGCCAAGAAGAAAGGGAACTGATAAACAAATAGGCCATGAATCAAGTGTTAAAGAGGAAATAAAGAGAGAAGCTGGTGTGGGGCTGGATGTAAAAGTTGCAATTGAACCTGTAAGAAAAGGAGGTGATAGCTGGGAGAAGAAAATAGCAGTTGAGCCAATGAAAAGGGAGAATGAGCATGCAGCACAAAAGGTGAAAGATGAAATTCCTCTTCTTTACATTTCTGAAGATGAAACTTTCTCAGAGGCATTGACCGAACTACCATCTGAACCTGCCACCCCAGCTCTACCTAGAGAGCAGGACAAACAGCCACTGGACATTGACCTGTGTATTGAAGATGAGCCACAAATGCAAGATGCTGCTGTCAAAATCCAAGCCGCTTTTAAAGGCTACAAAACCCGAAAGGAGATGCGACCAGCCTTCAAAGAGGTGTTCAGAAATGAGCACATACAGCTTGGTGAGACAGTCACTCTTCTATGTGTCATTGAGGGGAAACCTTCCGAAGTGCGCTGGCTCAAAGATGGTTTACCGCTCACCAGTGAGAAGAGATGCCTTATTAAAACTAAACAGAATGGAGAGTGTAGTCTAATCCTTACAAGTGTAACTACCAAAGACAGCGGGATCTACACATGTGAAGCTGTGAATAAATTTGGGGTGACGTCCTATAATGGAAATCTTACAGTTGTACAGCCAGGTCAGACAGTAGCTCAAAGGCCGGTTCACCCACCTCTTGCAGCCATTGCCCCCCTTCAACCTGCCCCTCCAAAACCAGAGCCTCCTGTATCTGTGCCAGACGATGCAAACTATGTAGAGAGTCTGAGTATGTCTCTATGGGAGGCCTACAACCTGACAGAGGAGTATGCACAGCGGAGTCTACAGGAGAGGAGGGGGTCATCACTCTTAGCCAGCTCAAGTGAGTACCATTTTCAAAAGCTCTTAAATGTTAGTGAGGCTTGTTCTTGTATTTACTTTTTCACTGCTTTATAGTGTCTAGTCCGTCTGATTATGACACTGCGCCAGATGTATTTGAAGACACCCAAATGGAGATAGTACCAGTAATATCTAGGTGAGAAGATAAAATAAATATTTGAGTTAGTTTTTTGTCCTACTATTATCATGTCACATTTCTTAATATTTCTTTAGGGAGGTAATGCCACAACCTGTAGACCATAGACCTCCAGAAAATCATGACATAAACCAACAGGCACAAGAGCCCTCAAAACAGCTGTTGAAAGTCAAAGGTCAGTATTCTTAAATTCACTATAAGTTAATATAATAGTCTAGTCTGTAATATTTTCTTAATATATTTTATATTAATATGGTTGGGGTCTAACTATAGGAACTTATGACGGCAAAACAAGGGCCCCCTCTCCTAAGCACCATCGCGCTCACACTCCTCTGACAAGCACTGTGTCAGGATCAGAATCAGAAGGGGAAGAGGACAGAAAAGAGGTACCCTTCACTCATTGGCGTATTTCATGTATAAAGTGTATTTCATTTCATATTTGACAAAAACCCTTAACATCAGAAAATAAAGTTAAATAATGAGTTTTAATGTTGTACATTACTTTCATAGATATTTGCCATTTATGTGGCTCGATCTGACTGCACAGCCAACAGTGGAAATAAAGACAGTTTTATTTTAAAAGAGGGACAGTATGTTGAGGTCCTAGACTCGGTTCATCCAGACAGATGGTTAGTTCGGACCAAACCAACTAAATCTAACCCTGCCCGCCAGGGATGGGTCTGCCCTGCCTATCTGGAGAAGAAAAGAAAGGTTGGATGAATACGTATCTAGTATCTAGTATCATGTATTGGTAAAATATAAAATAAAATATATTTTGTAATCATTATATTTTGATTTTACAGGAAACATTCCAGCAAATGCGGTCACCACAAGATTATCTCGATGGCATTGGATCTACAGGAGAGGAGTACAGGAAAGCTTCAAGGTTTGTATTTATGCTTCAGAGAAAGTAACAAAAATGCAAGTATAATTTAAATCTAAGTGGGCAGAAAATGTGCAGAAGTGCAAATGCAAAAGGATTTGACTTGAAAACATTTGAAAACAGTATATTTTTTCTTAGCCAACTCATCCAAGGCATGGTTGATGGAGAGGAGGAGTTTGTAAAAGAGATGAAGATGTTCGCGTCACATCAGCTCAGTTTTATAGAGTCCAGTCGTCATCTTCCCACTAACATCGTCAACCAGAAAGAAATCATTTTTAGGAATGTCAGAGACATTGTACTACTTCATGAAAGGTAAAGCCTAAAACCATTTATTTTATAATTGATTTGTGTTTTGTACAAAATATTATACTATATTTATTACTCTAATGTAACAATATATGTCACTCCTAATGCATATTATCTGGACTTATCAGAACTATTCTTCCTGGTTTGGCCAAGTGTATCACTGACGATGATGTGGCCATGTTCCTCATCAAACACTCAGAAGACTTTGACAAATATCTCCAGTACATAGCAGGACAAGCACAAGCAGAGACATGTCTCACAGATAAGGCTATACAACAATATTTCAAAGTATGACATATTTTGTAAACATAATGCATTACCAAAAGCAGTGTTTATGACAACTTTAACTTTGATATTGTTATATTAATAACAGGAATTACCAGGACTAAGTAAAAATGAAGCTGCTGTTATGGATGTTCTTACTTTTCTTCAGAGACCAGTCGAGAGAATTCACATCTACCAAGCTTTGCTGAAAGTTAGCATTTCTTATTGTTATTGTTGTTAATATTTTCTATGCTTTAGGAACATGCAACCATTAGATGCAAGGTCTAGAACACTACAATGTATTAAGATAAATTTCTGTTCACAGGAGTTAATCAAAAACAAAGCGAAGAGTGGCCAGAGCTGCTGTATGCTGGAAGATGCTTTCTCCAGTGTGTCCTGTTTGCCCTGGAGGTCCAACAACCTGCACCAGGTCTCCCTCATCGAGAACTACCCTGCACCTCTCACAGCACTGGGGGAACCAGTGCGACAGGTACATAACAAACAGACTATCTACCTACACAATAAATATTCTGACTGCTGTTAGTACAGAAAAATATTTCACAAATCACTATGTTTAAAGATGTTTCTCTTATCCCTACAGGGAGTCTTCACGGTCTGGGAAGAAACTCCAGAAATAAAGTCTCCCTCTAGAGGGCACCAGAGACAAGTTTTTCTTTTTAAGGAATGTATTGTCTTGTGTAAGGTGAAAAAAGACACAAGTCTGAACACTGACACATATATTTTCAAGAACAAAATGAAGGTAAGTAAAGACTCTTTACTCTTCTTAAAGAAATTAATAAAAAAGCAGACATACAGATAATTAATCTATTCATCTATTCTATCTTTCCAGTTAAATGATGTAGAGATAAAGGAGACAGTTGAGGGAGAGGAGAAGTCATGGGCTTTGTGGCATGAGCACAGAGGCTCCATGAGGAAGTACACCCTTCAGAGTCGCTCTGCTTCAGCCAAACTGCCTTGGCTCAAGGACCTGAAGGAGCTGCAGCAGCGCTCCAGTGTCACAACAAACTGTAAGTTGCTACTTTAAAAAAATATTTAAATATGATTATATATAATTACCTCAGTTGCTTCAGTAAAATGTGTATTTATTAAATTGTGCTATATACTGTATCTGATAAGTGATTGCAAATATGTATATATGTGCCTTCTTGTGTGTGTCAAGTGCCACCAGTATTTGAGTTGATGCTGTCTGACTGTACAACTAAGATAGGACAGACAATCAAACTGACTTGCAAAATCACAGGATCTCCCAAGCCAGACATCAGCTGGCTCAAAGGTCTCCTATATCATTTTTAATATTTACCATAAAATATATGTTGTGAAATCTAATAAATAAGATTTCATTTTACAGATGGTCTGTCTTTGGATGATGACCCTCATCACATCACTTCCTTAGACCGCACTGGGACATGTAGTCTCATTTTGGACAGTGTCACTGCAGAGGATTCTGGACAATATATTTGCTATGCTACCAACTCTTTGGGAAGTGCAAGTTCTCTGGCTAAAATTGTAGTGAAAGGTTGGTTTTACAATATGATTTTAAGAAACACTTTGTTTACTTTGCACTTTTGTAATATAAGCCTGTATTTATACTTTCAGCTCCGCCTAGATTTGTGAGTTGTTTGGAAAGTACATGCCTAATAGAGGGTGAAGACATCGGCTTCTCTTGTTCAACACTGACTGTACCTTTACCTCGAGTCAGGTATGTGCAGGAGACTTAGAATAACTTGTTTGTGATAATAGGTGGTGTGATTGTGGTCTCTGTGTGCACTATTCCACTGTCTTTATATTTGTCAGATGGTTGAAAAATGGCAGTGAATTGAATAATCCGCACAAATATCTGATTCTGAATGATGCACGGAGTGGCATTCTGTGTCTCACTATCATCAGCGCAACCGAGGCAGATATTGGACAATATGAGTGTGAGGTATGACATCTATATGATACAAGAATACAGAATATACAATACACACAATATTTTTCTATTAGGTTTCATTGTCGGCTTATTGATATCTGTCTTATTGTTTTATTTCTTTCCGGCCTTCAGCTTTCAAATGAGTTTGGCTGTGTTAGGTGCAAGGCTGGTCTGTGTCCTGCGTATGTGCCACCGACAGACATTGATCATGAAGAGCCTCAGGACTTACCTGCTAAAGGTAAGACCATTGGAGCAGCTACAGGTAAATACTCTCTACACAGGATGGACACCCATGCTGTGGTTTCAACATGTTTCTACTGCTGTTTTACATCATTACATTGTGCGCATGCCATTATTTGGTCTTAAATCATATCAACATTTTCACCTAAAACCAAAATGATCGTAACCTGTATAATCAGTTTATTGTCATTGTGAGACATTACTGACACTCACATTATAATCACTTTCACCAACTCACGTTCCAGCATCACCCACTCATGAAAAACAAATTCATATTACCTATGAGATGTTTTATTATTTCTGCAGAATGCATATTATTATTGTGGTTAGTGTTTTTGTTGCTCTTAATGTGTCAGTTGTATTTACCTTATATCGATTGAATCATCTGACTGATATATAGTATTTCTTAAAACATCTTACCAAGTTGATAACACTGTTTCTTGGTTCTGGTTCATTTTGACTCTTTCATTTTCCACTATAACCTCCATTTGTTCATGTTTCTCTCTGAAAGCAGGATTCTTCAATCATGGACCATCCCATGTAAGTCATTTTCATTGATAACAAATAACCATTCAACATTTCCTTCTTCTCAACGCATGCCCAGTTAACTCTTCACTCCAACCTGAAGATGGTCATGTGCTTTACCACTGTGCAGGAATGGGCTAAATGCTCATATCCTCTTAATATGGTGGTAGTTTCTTTAAATGAGGTAAGATACATAGTTATGTAACTGTTTCTGGACAACAAGGTAATGCACAATATCATTTAATCAACCATTAACACCAATAGATTGGTCTTTGTGCCAACTAGAATTACTTTGTGTTTTTAGATGCAGACTCAGAGGGCTGGTCCACTGATTTTGTCAGTAAATGGTTGCAAACAGACTTCAGCCTGACTCCTAAGATGTTTGTTCCACCTGGATCTGATCAGTAGGTTTTTTTATCTGGCTTTCTAAAAAAAAGGTTTTACCTCAATTTGGTCTTTTTGTAAATATTAGTTTTTCATTTGTAATTAGGAGAGGCACTGAAGAGGCTGTCCCTACTCCAGCATCCGTCGATCAGACAGCACGACAGGCTCTATATTATCTCGAGGAAGTAGAGGAAGAGACATATATTTCAGAACCCATGCAGGAAATCACTGATGGTATTTTTGTCTAACTTCTAAATAAAAATGTGTAAGTATAATCTTCTGTTAATTGGGTTTGTTTTGTTCAGCTCCTCCCTGTATTCAGGTCTCCATTGAGGACCTGTCTGTGGAGCCTGGCCAGTCTGCTACATTTACTGCCATCATCACAGGAAGACCAGCTCCAAACATTAAGTGGTATAAGGTAAAATACTATATCAAATATAAATGCTGTTGATAGTTATATCAACAGCAACAGTTATTTTACAATGTTTTCTGATTGAAGGATGAAGATGAGCTCACAGCCAATGATAACATAGTAATAGTTCATCATGGAGCACGCTGCTCTCTGACTGTAGTGTGCCCTGAGGGAGAGGACAGTGGGATATACACATGTTTTGCCTACAATGAATCTGGGCAGGTCTTATGTCAGGCCCAGCTCACAGTGGAGGAAGGTGAGTCATTTAAATTCAAACCAAAAAAACATTGGGCAAACAACCCTGAGATCTTAGTAAACATAATCATTTGTTTTCATTTCAGGTCTGCTTGAGTCCCAGGACAGAGAGGTGGAGCTGGGAAAGAGAAGAAAGTTGTTCTCTGTTTACGACGTTCATGATGAAATTGGAAGGTAAAGCTCAACACCATTTTACTACTGTGAGGTAATAATGATTTAAATTTGGTACATTTTTTTCTAATGCGACAGGGGAACCTTCAGTGTGGTAAAGCGTGTTGTCCACAGGAAAACAGGTGAAGTGTTTGCTGCCAAATTCTTGCCTCTGAGAAACAGCACTCGAACAAGAGCTTTTCAGGAGAGGGACCTCTTGTCCCGCCTGGCTCACCCCAGAGTAGCTTGTCTGTTGGATTTCTTCTGCACCAGGCGCACTCTTGTGCTAATCACAGAAATGTATGCTTTTATTTTATTCTTACAATAATACCACACACGCTGCGGATTGATACACGTTTCTTCACTTCAGGTGTTGCTCTCATGGGCTTCTGGAGCACTTGTTTCTCAGAGGATATGTTACAGAGAAAGAGGTACAAAAATGTTTTACATAACAGTATGTTGATAGAGGTCTGTTGACACATCTTGTGTTTTAGGTTCAGTTGTATATTCAACAAATCCTTGATGGAATTGGTCACATTCACAGCATGAATATTTTGCATTTGGACATTCGGGTGAGGTTTTGTTTATTACAACATTTCTGTGTTTTGTTACAGTACTTTTAATTCTTATTTCCTCTTTATCAGCCTGAGAATATTCTAATGGTATACCCACCAAGAGACGAGATCAAGATCTGTGACTTTGGCTTCTGCCAGGAAATAGACACGTCCAGACATCTGTATAGCATTTATGGGACACCAGAGTTTGTGGCTCCTGAGATTGTTCACCAAGAACCTGTTAGTGTAGCCACTGATATTTGGTATGTACTGTACTCTATCATGTTTTGTATTAAGTATAAATAATATCTGTAACAACTGTGTGTCTCTCTGTATCAGGTCTGTGGGTGTCATAGCACATCTTTGGTAAGTTCATCAACTTAAAGTTTTTAACAAAATTATCCAAACTCTATTGATTGTGGGTAGATTTATGTGAATATTTACAGTATGTTATTGTTTTAACAGCCTGGTGTGCCGGTGCCCTTTTATTGGGGAGACCGATCGTGCGACCCTGCTGAGGGTGGGGGAGGGCACCCTGAACTGGGACGCACCAGATGTTCTGCAGAGAAGTCCAGAGGCCCAGCACTTTCTACACATGGTTCTGCAGCCAGATCCAGAGTAGGACACATATTTATTTGAACAATATTTTACAAGATTTAATTATTAACAGTACAATTACTGCTTTAATAATTTGTGTTTCTTATTCACAATAGCAAGCGACCATCTGCTTTTGAGTCCCTTGGTCACGAATGGTTCGAGGTCAGAATAATATTACACATGCAAGACATTGCCTCAGTGCTTTCAAATGTATTAACCTAAATGTAACAGAAAATTTCATAACAATTAATCAACCTAGATTTCATTTTATTGTGCCTAAAAGGATGAGCATGCAGGAGAGGACACAGATGAAATCAACACAAGAAGTCTGAAAGCATTTCTCTCAAAAAGGAAGTGGCAGGTTGGTTTCCTATGTCCTAAGACGTGTTATTCTGCTTTTATATTACTCACATTTTTGCTTTCTATCTTTTGGTAAACATATACCATCAATAATATTAGACTTATATATAAGACTTGAGCAATAATCTGTACGTTTTCTCTCCCCAGCGTTCTCTGACGTGTGTTGGGTCGGTGCTCACTCTGAGGCCCATCGCGGAGCTGCTGGACGCCCCTCTTCAGGAGACCTCAGTGACCGTGCCCCGGGAGCCGCAGGACCACAGCAGCACCTCCCGCAGCAGCTCATCCTCCGAGTACGACGAGGCAGACTCCTGGGACTTCTTTCAACACTACAGCCCGACTGAGGAGGAGGAAGATGAGACTGAGGAAGACTACGACCCTGTAATGGAGAGATCCCAGATTCCCAAACCTTTTAGACAGTTAGACAGAGAAGAGGACGAGGAAGTAACTTTAGGGGAGGATGAGGATGCAGACATTTTGGGAGGAAGGACTTTGTTGGAGCGTAGTATTAGCCGCCAGTCTGTTGCCTCGTCAGATGTGTCTTTGCAGCACACACCTCAGAGGGAGCGAAGGTTCAGTAAAGAGAGCAGCCCATCTTTAATATCCGATGGAGAAGATGGTTCTGGAAGCGAAGGAGGGCGCATTCCACGTGGTAGTCTCATCCGAAGCACCTTTTACACCACATCTCAACAGCTCTCCCCTATGTCCGCTAGACACATGAGTTTAAGGGACAAATTCCAGGCCAAAAAGCAAGAGAGAGGTCGCAAGCCGCTCAGGAGAAGCTTGTCAGGACGTTTGAATGAACCTTTAATTGAATATGTCGAGGATGAGACCGAGACAAGTCGTGGGCAGAGACGTGGGTCGATCCCGCCATCAATGCAGAAGTCCTGTTCTTTTGACAGCGGAGTTGGACTACCACACACAAACATGCCACCACACAGAAGGAGCCGCTCTCTGGAGAACTATTCACGGAGATCGCCCAGCTCACCAAAACGTAGCACACCAGAAGAGGGCACTCAGAGTTTGAAGGATGATTTGACCGAAGATGAAGAACCAGGAAGAATGTTTTTGGAAATCCCTAGTCTGAGAACAGCTACACAAAGACGGGGATCTGTGGCTCCTGTGCAACGGTCTAGTCATAATGCTGCTGCTGTCTCTAGCATCGCAGCCAAAAAGACAAAGAAAGTAAGCCCCAAACCGCGCCATGGTCTCACAGACAGGACCTGCTCTCAGGGTTCTCTTGCGGATTCCTTAACTCTGGAACACGGCGGCTCAGACTCCTCAAGTCGACTGGGCTCTTTCGAGGAGCTCACTCACCTCCGGGCGAGATCAGCCGGAAGTGAAGGCTATGATGACCAAGCAGAGCCTTTGGTTTCATCTTCAGCTTGTTCGTTTCAAGAGCTGGACGTCAAGCCAAAAGTGCCCCCACGAAACCGCACACGCTCAAACTCCAGTCTTCAGTCCACCCCTCAGCCCAGTCCTAGTCCCAGCCTGTCCTCCCTACAGGCTCCAGATAGACCTCCCAGAGCAAGAGACAAAAAGGACAGCCACAGTTTACAGAGACATGCATCTGCTCCTGCTTTAGAAGTACTGCCATCACCCGGAAAGTCTCCTAAACTGGGGTTGTTTAAGATCTTTCGCAGACAGTCGTGGACAGGACACTCCTACTCTCAGCTAGACGACACCGGGCTGGGTCCAACTTTAGGAGACATTATGAAGCCATACACTCCTACTATGTCACTTAGGAAGAAGTTGAGAGCCTCTGCTTCAAGCCTGACCAAGCTTTTCACCCGGTCTTCAAGCAGTGAGGATGTGAGTAAAGGTATGTACTCACATGTTAATACTGTATATGTTTTGTTTATAATATTACAGTCTATAATCTTTTTCTTTAATGTCTATCAGGACCTATTTATAAAGGATCAGCTCCAAGTTCTCCAGAACAAAAACATGTCAATGGTCTTCAGGTCCCCAAAAGAAGGACAAAATTGTTAACGTCTTTGAAAATACCAGCATTTAAAAAACCAAAGGGTACTTCGTCTACTATATTCCCTTTTTATCACCTATACTGCAACTTTTAGAAGATACAGTATATTAAAATATTTTTGCCCTTTCCTTCATATTTGACAGTGCGTCCTCACAAACCAGAAGCGGTGCGGCTAGATAGAGGTGGAGTCTTGCTTGTATGGAAACCAGTTCAGGCCAGTGAGACGTTCTCTTACTGTGTACAGTACTGCACAGATGGTGAGTGCAAAAAAAGAGAGAAAAATAATGAAATACAATTGTTTAAAAATTAAAGCTGCTCTAACTAATTTTGTGAAACCATGCAAAAAACTTATGTGATTACAGATAACAAAATTGGGTAGTGTAGTTTTACTTTGACCTAATGCTGAACACTGGGATGTTTTTGCAGGTGGGCAATGGACAGTATTGTCTGATGAAGTGACTGACAGTTGCTACACTGTGATGGATTTACCTCGAGGAGCGTCATATGTATTTAGAGTGGGCTGTGTCACAAAGGCAGGAGCAGGACCGTTCAGTGAAGCTTCAGTTCCTATTGTTATGTCTACACACCCTGAAGGTAAAATCATAAAGACACAGTTAATGATACATTATTAAAATTTGAGTCCATTAGTTTCCTAAAAAAAAAAGTTTAAATTTGGAAATGGCTTTATCTCTGACCCTGTTCTGTGTTTTCAAGTAGATAGTACCCCCTCTTCGGCAGTATCAGATTAGACATTGTAGGTTACCACTTTAAGCAATAGTAGTCTAGTTTAACTTTAGTCCCACCCCTAGCCTCTACAGAAAACCTACTTTACATCACAAAAAGGATACCAGAAAGTAAATTTTAAGCATCTTCTAGGAAACTTAAGGACTACACTACACATTTACAAATACATAACCATATTTAATCCTTATACAGAGACCCACGTTCCCCTCATCTGTACTGATTTACTGGGGTCAAAGGGGACTGGACAACAGATAACTCACAGGAACTTCAACTTTTTATCTGAAATTAACAGGTAAGATTTCCACCCATCCCCCATTCATATTATGTGTAGAGGCTGTGAACTATCAAAAAGCACCATTCTTCTAACTAAACAGTAAAATATTCATACACAGTTTTCACAAACATTTTCTCTCCTTTCTCGCATTTGTGTTGCTTTTCTTGTTTTCCAGGGGACGTTTTAGTGTGGTCACTGTTTGCCGGGATGTTGAGACGAGTCAAGTATTTGCTGCTAAGATCACACCGTATAAGGCAGAGCAGAGACTGTTAGTTTTAAGGGAATACCAGCTTCTGAGGAGACTCCATCACTATCACTTGGTGCAGTTACACATGGCCTTCCTGACATCCAGCTACATGGTCTTAGTGGAGGAGCTGTGTCCAGGCAAAGAGCTGCTCTACAGTCTGGCTGCCAGGTACTAAAGCATGCATGCTCTACAGATAAACATCCTTTTGTCATTGCACAAAGTATCTACAGTACTACTATCTGAGATCAACATTTAATACTGTGCCATTGTTTTAGGCAGGTTTGACATGGTGTGAGGTATCTTTAGATATATGCAATTTATCAAGTGAATTTTAATCGTGTGCAAGAATGCAAAGTGAGTGTTCAGGAGAAACATCTAAATCCAGTCTTGACCTCACCTTGTCTTCAAAAGTCCACTTGTATTTCTGAAGCACGGGTAGTGGTTGTAGGCTACTCACATCTTTCTGTCTTTTCTGCTAATTGTAGACAGATTTGGTGATGTTGAAATCAAGGTTTGTGGTAGGTGAAGATAGTAAGCTTATCATTTTAAAAGCACTGCTACTTTACTGTAATTCTCAACACCTGTCTGAAACATTTGCAGAATTCTACCCAACATAATTATCATGTTGTGTTTCAGAGACCTATATTCAGAATCACATGTGGCCGAGTTGTTGGTTCAAATCCTCAGTGCGGTGGACTATCTTCACGGTCACAGAGTCATTCACCTGGACCTGAAGTCAGACAACATGCTGGTAGACGACTGCGACCATCTCAAGATCGCAGACTTTGGTTCAGCCCAGTCTTTCACACCAGGGAAGCCGCTACACATCGAACATATCCATGGCATATCCGAAAGCAAAGGTATTCACAAAAATCCTATTGGCTTTTACTAATTTATTTAAAAGCTGACAAATGCTTCTCTAATACACTAAGCTTTTTAACTATTTGACTATCTTTAGCAGACGGCCGAGGCAAAGGTACACAGAAGGAGGGATGGAGGGAGATAACCGCTAACCGTGTCCACCTCAGCTGACCACCATCATAACCTAACAACTACAAGTTTCATTTTCATATCATTTTACTCACAGAACCCATGTGCAATATAAATCAATATTTGTGGCATTTTATCACATTAATATATATTTTATGTTTCAGTTTATATAGTTTTGCCAAAAGCTCCCGAAATCCTGGAAGGTCAAGGTGTCGGGCCAGAGACTGACATTTGGGCTGTAGGAGTTCTCTCTTTCATAATGTGAGGAGAACGCTTTGTTGATCTGTTACCACTGAATAATATTACAACAGAGTCAACATTTTGGTCTTTGTTCTAGGCTGAGTGCTGACAGCCCATTTTATGCAGAGCTTGGCTGGGAACAGGACAGAAACATCAAGAAAGGAAAAATCCAGTTTGGACATTGTTACCCAGGTCTGTCAGAGGGAGCTCTAAACTTCATGAAAAGCACTTTGAATAATAAGTCCTGGTAAGCTTTTTAATTGAGTGTCCCATATACACTTACTGGCCACTTTATTACATAGACCTATGAATTTGCTTGTGAGCTTAAATAGATAATCAGACTCAAATTGCATCACACCAATGCATTTAGTGATATGCTTATGTTCAAGATAAAATTTGCTGAATTCAAATAAAGGAACTAAATGAAGAATGGTGGTTTAAGTGACTTGAACATGCTGTGGTTTCTGATGCCAAGTGTGACGTACTAAGTGATGTGACAGTTTTGTGCTGGAAATTGCCTTGTTGATATTCGAAAGGTCACAAACTTCACCCGGGTGTAAAGTATAAAGTCTACCTAACAAAGTGGCCAGTGAGTCCATGTACTTCGAAACAAATTACTGTTTGATTTTTCTGCTAAAATCCTTCCTCTTGTCAGGGCCAGACCGACTGCGGCCGAGTGTCTCCAGAACCCGTGGCTGCGAGCTCATCGTGGGCCTCTCAAAGGGAGGCACTTAAAGGTGTGTTTCTCCACTGACAAACTCAAGGTTTACCTCAGTCAGAAAGAGGAGAAGAGAGACCAGGTCCGCACCAAGCTCCAGGGCACCTTCTTCCAGTAAGAGCTGTCCTCAAATGTGTCTCAGATATTCACATGTGGCCTTTCTGTGTGTAACTGGTGTTGAAACATACTGGGTCTTAAAGTGTCCTTGCTCTTTTATAGTTAGGGTTGTGTGTGTGATAGATTTGGTTTGTATTGGTTGAAACTTATCAGGGAATAGGTAACAATAATAGCACAGTAAGAAGTTTTGTTGATTAATATCTTTCTTTTTACTAAAAGCAGATATTTTTTCTGAGTGGATTTTTATTTGAAAATGATTATGTTCTGCCGAAATAGAATGAGCAAAATCTAGGGTTAGATGATACAACAATTAAAGAACAAAAATACAACACATGCTGTCTTTTTTTATTCAGTCTTGTCCAGCATACAAATAAATATACACATTTTATCATGTCAATAACATAAAGTGGTATGTCACATAGTCTGGACATTAATTTTATTTAATATATCATCATCACATGATTTATATTTACTTGAGTTTGAATTCTACTGCAAAATTGTGGAGTTTTGGGTTTGTACTGCACTGACACAGTTGTCTGTTAACATTGTCTTTTGAACAGTTAGAATGGCTTGAATGTATTTCTGCTGACTATTGTTTGGTCCTACTCTAACACAACAACACTCTTGTTGTTCACATTTCTTTCTCTTCCTGAATCATTTCAGTGGTCACATTTAAACTCTGAACACAGAGTTGTAATAAAAATACATCCAAAGGCGTTGCTTTTTCAGTGGCAACAGGAGCGTCTCTCTGCTGTGATAGAAAGTCCTACGACTGAGCATCCTGGACCTTTGAAATCTCCTGAAGAAGAAACACAGGGTGTTTTTAGACCTTTATTTGCATTAGTGTCACTATGGACGCAGACTGAATAGTACTTACCACGCTGAGGATGTCTTTCAGTTCTTCATAGGCTCTGTCTACCTCGTCATTGATGATAACCACATCAAACAGCCCCTCCTCTTTACCTGTTTGCAACAGAGAGGTGTAAGTAAACAGTACAGACCTAAGTCTAGTCTTAACTTTAAACTCACTGAGCTCCATGTCGATACGAGCTGCATCCAGGCGCTTCTGTAAACTCCCCTCTGTCTCTGTCTGACGGTCTCTCAGACGCTTTTCCTGAGAACAATTAGAAGTAAATATTAGAATAAACACAGAAGGGCTAAACTCAGCATGTTCAGTAGTTAGACGTGTGTCATTTACCAGGACCTCCATGGAGGGCGGCTGAATGGAGATGTAGATAGGGTTCAGGTCAGTGTCTTTAATCCTCTTCACACCCTGGATGTCCACATCTAAGATACAGATTACATTCTTGGCGAGGACATCTTCTACTGCAGATTTACTGGAGTACAGTAAAAGTCTCATTAGGTACATACAGACAGCACAGTTACATTTATAGTGACACAAGGCTAGTTAGATGTTAGTTGTTTGACCGCAGCTCGGTCAGAGGCCTGCTGCTCAGCTGCGTGTTTCTTAAGAATGAGAAGAGATTAAAGATGACACAGAAGCGCTGCTCTTTTTGACCTCTGGGAGTCTAAGTCTCCATCTGTCAGCATTACGTATCGCTCTGATCCTGAGGCTGGACCTCGACCTCTTTGTTATTCAACCTAACAGACTGCTTCTGCTGACACTGATCTGCTGCTCATTATCACAGGTTCATGAGGCAAACTGTAGCTTTATCATGAAATATAACTATTTTCTCAAGGCTATAGTATATTTACCTCGTTCCATACATGTTGCCAGAAAATTCTGCATTTTCTATAAATTCCCCATTGTCGATCCCTTGCTGCATGATCTCTCTTGTTGTAAAATGGTAGTCTGCAAGATGCAAGAGTTAACAGTGACTTCAAGAAATAAGTCTAACATACAGTACACTTGTATTTTTATTTAAATATAATAATTGCAGATTCAGTTTTTTATAAAAAGAGATTTTTGATGAAAGTTTACACAGCTGTCTTTAGTTGTAAATGAGCATCACAGCAAAGTGCTGGGACATCTGTACATCTCTAAAAGCAGTGTTTTGACACAAACAAGTTGCTACATCTAGCTGTTGGCTAATGGGTGCGCTATCATTAGTAAAGCTCCATGCTGCAGTCTGGTCCATCAGAAGTTTGAGAAACCAGACTTAACAAACTTGTCCTTTATGGTGTAATGTTACTTAAAGTACACGATTCAGTACTAGTTGCACTAGTCATCACAGATGGCACATGAAATGTTGGCTAATGGGAATATATGAGGGTGTCTACTGAGGATTTGCAGGGGGCTATTTTCAAAAGCTTGTTACTCCAAAGTGTAAACTGACTGATGCTAAGATTATATCGTCTCTTTAGAGTTAAGTTTTTAGTTTGATGTGTCGTAGAAAAACAGCCAGGATGATGAAAGTAACCCCCATCTCTCGGCTTTTAAAACTGTCCGGTCACCTGTGTCTGTGGTTTCTGTATCATTTTGGCTTGAAAATGAGGTTTCTAAGTCTTCATAGACGTCTGCTACGGGTAGTAAAGTAGCCCCCAGAAGCATAGGGAGTTTGTTCAGCCCTATGGAGAAAGCATAGACAGGCACACCTCTATCAGGGGAGTTCAACAGGGCACAAAACCATTCAGCAGTTCACTTGGGAGTAAGAAGTGCTTGGTTTATCACTGATCATGGAGCAGCCACATTTTTGAGGCAGTTGAAAATGTGGCATAGTTTTGGGGGACTTCACATCAACATCATACATCAGAATCGTTCTAAAATCTCACCAGAAGGCGAGTTTTAGCTACCTTTGCCGTCTTCCTCTCCGGGCCGAGGGTTCCTTGTTGTGTCTATAAGGAAAGGGTTAAACAACAAAACAGTAAATGTAAATGCAAAATTGATAATTCGGTATTAATCTTGTTTTATACATATTTATTTAAGCATCATTAAAGCTGTCGTATAAACGTTTCCTAAAATAAACATAATAGTAGTTTAGATTTATTTCCTCCCCTGGTCTCAACAGCAACATCAAATCAGAGCTGTGGGCTACTATGATCAAAGTTGTAACCCACAAGCTGTGATTTGATGTTTCTGTAGAAGCCAGTGGAGGAAGTAAAGTAAAAATAATAATTGTGTCAGATCACCTTCTTACCTACCTACAATACTTACGATTTCTGGAAACCTTTAGACTACAGCTTTAATGCTCAATAGTAATGAGATATTCTAAAGAGTTTGTTGCAAAACCACTTGGCTGCTACTGTGACATCTGCCCTTGGTCGTCCTGACAACACTTACGGGATACGCTAAATCCAAAGATGCCCTCATGCTCCTTCATCAGCCTCTTCATCAGCGTGCTCTTGCCCGCTCCGGATGGGCCGCTCAGCACCACGGGCCTTGGTTTGGACATGACTGTAAGAATATGAGACAATATGTTCAGGTTTGAATGTGTTGACCCCCCACTACAATGAATCTGACCTATTACATGCATTGGTCCAGAGAGCTGCTAAAGCCTACCACGGATCCTGTTAGGCTAATCTCTTTGATCCAACCTCCTTTTAACTGTGCCAAGGTAGAAACACACACTATTGATTGTACAATTTGAGCTGACACTATGTGCTCCCTTAAAAAGAAATAAAATAATAATTCACGGTTTAATTACACAAGGATGAGTGTAAAACGGTTGTTAATGAAGTCACGGGAGGTCAGACAGCAGCATTAATTGGATGTGGGACATGTCCCGGAAAAGGTCTGACCCATGACCCATATACCTGCTGAGGTAAAAGGCAGAGAGAATTTAGGGACACTGCTAGGACAATTCATTTACATAGATTTTTGCTCATTTAATGCATTCAATAATATGCTAATACTGGTCACTAGTTTCTTTACTGCATGCTTTAAATATACAGTAAAATCTATTATTAGCCTACTAGTCATTCACTTGGTGCAATTGTCTCTGTGACATTAATCAAAAGAAAAATAAAATACTGTCTTTTTGACTTCCCATTTTTGATGAC
>JAVQJW010124728.1:0-10616 GCA_036025195.1 Hypseleotris klunzingeri
ACTGGCCATTAAAACTTTCAAAGATGTGCCAAATGCTTTTGGACAAACTCTTGCAAAATGTACTAGAAATGAACCAATATGGCTTTTTCAGTCCCAAAACCCACTAATACTAAAGCATAAACTGAAGACATAGACATTGTTCCAAACTTATTATTATTATAAATCATAAAACCAAAATAATACTAAGGCCAAACAACCCTCAAAATGTCCAATCTTTGTAATTTGTGAGTTGTAATGTAATATAATGTTATTTGCCGTTATTTATTGGCTCATAATCATGAACGGTCCTATATTGGCCTAATTTACCGCTCCACTTATCCAGTTGATGGGACTGGATCAGCACCGACATCCAATCAAGTATCCGTATAAGTGTATCCATAATATACACAAAATAAGATTTCTTAACTATATCACAGCGGTAGTTCTTAAACTTTTCTCACCTCAGAATATACTGTAGCTGTTTGCCCAATTTAGTGCCTGAATAGTCTAATTTATTGTACAAAATGAGCATGAATCAGAATGAATCTAGGTGTAGATTAGAACTAACATAAATTAGAATTAAATCAAGACTAAACCAGGGAAAAAAGAAAAGAAATATCAGCGAAATATTCTGCTAGTTTAGTTCACAGCAGTGGCGTTTTAAAAAGTGTAGAATAACATATTTGTGAGTGTGGATCTATGTAGTGGACATGTGCTGAGGGAATGAGCAGTGGCACCCTGAGTCTTGGTGACAGGCCGGGCCAGCTCAAAGGATGGAATGTTCCACAGAAATATGCTGCTGCCTATTCATGGAGGACAGGAAATAAAGCTCCCTCTCACCCCACCTCTGCCTGCTTCCTTCTGATTCCTTCACCCTCAAATCAGCTACGCCTCGCCTCACTGTCTGCTTTTTGCCTTTCTTTTCAGGTTTTTGGCCTGTTTTATGTCCATGATGTGCCCATGCCCCCCTTTTCTATCCCCCTGCTCACGGGTCTTTGGGGGCACTTTTTTGAAGCTTCACTTGTGCTTAAAAATCCATTCCTTTTTTCACTCTTAGGGGAGACTCACACAGCAGGCTTGTGTTGCACCACTTACAGACTGGTAGCAGCTGAATAGGCTGGTCGGCCATCCGGCCAAAATGAGAAAAATAGCACTTTGTGTATTCCGAGACCCGACCAGAACATGGTAAAAGTATGGCATGATAGAGTTCAATTGTAATTTTAGCTACATTTTATTCAGTGGTCGTTAACAAAAGCACTGCTTCTTATTGCCTCCCTGAGGTCAGTGAAGCTTGTATTCAGGCAGTTTATTGAGAGACACAAAGCAGCTCATCCATTTTGGTTCGCAGAGCGTTTCGGGGTGAAGGGCACAGAGGGGTCTAGCTAGGGTTAATCCTGAGATGAGTACACACTGCACACATGCACACACACAAATGCACTTAAGCTAGCTTTTAATTTGAAGCTTATAAGCGCCAGATACTGCACGGGTCAAACATGCTTGCTTGAACTGCTTAATATTGTCACTGGTTATCTTGACTTAATATTTTGATTCATTTTGTAATTAGGTGGTAATAAGAGCAGTAAACAATTACTTTAGAATGAACAACAACTAAACTGGTCTGCCATCGCTGAAACTCTGTGAATGGGCCTGTGAATTGCTTCTGATTGGACAAAAGGAAAATGCCCTAATAGTAATGAAAAAGGACTGGGATGTTACAAGTAAGTAGCAGAGTGACGGGTGTATGTTCTATTAAGTCATTTACTTATTCACTGAAAACAATTAGATGCACTAAATAGTGACACCCTGCAAAAGAGATATTAACAGGTGATGTCATGCTCCCATCTTCCACATATCCCAGTTTGAAGTCTTATAGACAACAGACACTCACAGAAAATGAATGAGAAAAATGCAGTACAGGACAAACCTGCTCAGAATCAGCTGCTCCCCTTCTCTACTCAGCCACATGAACAAACACTATGAGTATGACACACATGGCAACCCAAACAAAAGGCCGAATTCCTCACTTAACAAATTACTCAGACACCCATATGCAAGGAGATCTAATGTGGCCTCTGTACATTTTTTCCATTACATAATTTATCACTTCCAATGCTTCACAAGATATATAAAAGCAATATGGAAAGAGGGAAGTAATGAAAAGACACCCATCAAAGGAAAGAGGGAAGATGAATACGGAGGACTGTGGTCCAGTGTGTTGGCATACAAAGCATATTAACACGTTCATTTGTAATAGAAAATGTGACCATCCATGGTAAGAATTTTAGTTTATTAATAAAATGATACAGCATACAGTGAGACGCTTGTGTGTCCCAAATCAATATAGTTTTTTATTTGTGTAATGATTATTTGTACTGAACAAAAAGAACCTATGCACAGTGAGATACCAGTCTGCAATTGCCTAGTGTCAACCCATGTTCATTAATTCTGGAGTAGGAGCTGCCACCTTGTTATTCTCCTCCATTTCTGCAGTCAGCTGTGTTCAAAGTGAGTGTGCTGCAGTAGAGTCGACAAACCATCTAAACAAAGATGGATGTCGGGGCTGGAGGCTGTGCTATTAAAGACAGGCGTGCTGCTTTTAACTCCCCCTATTCCTTTCATTGGTACCAAAGAGTGTAGCGAAAACAGTAAAAGGTATAGAAGATGAGTACTTGTAGAACACTAGATCTCAGTAAGAAGCCTAACTTGTTGTAAGGCTAAGAGGACTACCTGACCCCTGGCAGTAACCCTGGACCTAAGAGCAGCTCTGTCAATGTGTATAAAGGTCACTTTTTTCAAAAAGCAACAGCATCAGGGCTATTGTGGTTTGTAATTTGAGGACATTGTGTTAAGTCAAATGCAGGAAAAGCACAATTAGTGTAACGTGCCCTGTGCCCTGTCTCCTTTTATCTCTTGTATAAACCTGCCTTCACTCTATCCTGAGGCTTGGTGACTATGTGATAAGCTCTTGGCTTATTGTGCAAGTCATCTAATATGCTTTTGCCAGGTAGTTATTATGAATAAGAAGAAAATAAGGTTAAATAAAGGTTAAATAAAAAATGGTTGAGATCTGATTCAGGTGCGGATAACAAAATGCGTGCTTACTATGTCCACATGTAGAGAGTTAAACTCACAAAGGTGCAGTGGAGATCAATATAGGCCCAGAGCAGTGTTGAGAACCAGATCTAACCCGCATAATCATGTGTAATCTCTGACATCAAATCCTGTCGAGACTCACTGGAGGCTGACAACAAGGCCCTCATCAGTGAAAAGCTTTTAATAGCCGCTGTCATTTTTTATAATTGGGGCAGTGGACACTAGATCTCCAGTAGTCATATTTACAGCTTAGAAATTAAATGATATGTGAATAGATATACTGTAGATGTGAACCAGAAAACAAATTGAGTAAAAAAAAGGAAATAAGGTATAAACTAGGTGTAAATCAGAAATTAAATCAGGACTCACTAAACCAGGTATAAACTAGGACTAAGCCAGAACTAAACCAAGACTAAACCAAGTGTAAACTAGGCCTAAACTAAACCAGGACTAAACCTGGTTTTAAATACCATAGACAGATACTAGGCCAGGGTACACCAGGTTCAGGACATTCTGAACACATTTCGTACAAAGCTAAACAGATGATACCTGACCTTATTCAGTAACTTGAAAAAAAACTATGAAACATCTATACAGATTGTACTATGCATTAGCAGCATTACCAAAATTATCCCAATGCTTCCATGAAAATCTTTAATCCTAACCTTGCCATCAAAGCACATGTATTCCCAGACCCAAGAGCCAGTCTGAACCACATGCACCTCGCCTTCAGGGCCATTATAGAGAGATGTAAGTGACGTCACACTCAGCTGAGGACAAAGCCCACTGGTTTCTCGCAGACAGAAGGGAAAGGAGGGAGGGGGGCTATCAGAGCATCACAAGGACAAGAGAGTGATGAGAAAAGGTACAGTTGCATTTGGATTTGCTGCAGTGGAGAGTGCGCCTGTGTGCAGAAGTGCTCTACATATGTGTGAGACAGCTGGTGGATTCCCATCATGCACATGTGCAATGCAGAGTGAGTGAGGCTGCTACACGTGCTTAATGTACATGTCACAGCCCATCATGCCCCACTTGTCAGGACAATGGGAGGCTAGGCATTTTACGACAGGGGAATATTGACTGTAAAGATTTTGATCAAATAATGGACATAGTTTCATGGAAGCATATGGGATCTCTTCCCTGACTGATGCAATGTAATTCCCAAGTGCAATCTAAAGGAACAATACACCCACCACTGCACTGAATCCACAGATATCCTCTCTTCTGTAAGCTCATCATCACCACTCCACCCGCTGAGCTACAGTCATAATCTCATATATGTGCCACTGCTGCTTGAACCTCCTTCCTGCAAAGCACATACATGCATAGTTCCGAGAAGGCCAGGCTAGCGTAATTCAAACATTTTTGTGCGCACTATCAAACCCAAATTGTAATTAATACATTATGTCTCTTATCACACTAGAGTGCATGCATACATACTTGCACAAGACACATACAGTGAGTGTGGCAGGCAGACAAAGCAAGGGGAACGCCCCCTACACCCTGCAAGCTACTGTCAGGTCATCAACTGGATCAGGCTGGATTCCACATTTCTCTACATATTCAAACGTAAACTTAGAAAAACAAACAAATCTTAAATTGGCTAAGACTCTGTCTATTTTATATAGGTTATCATATAATAGGACAATACCATCTGTAGTTGGATTAGCATATCTAAAGTCCAAATAAAACATAATGATTAAGAAAATAGCTAGTAAAGCAAAGCATCTGATTCTTACTTACCTACTAAAAATCTAGATGGGCGAGGTGAAATGCAATCTGAAGTCAGGCCCCTTTGACTGTCGTTGAGGAGTTTGGCCTTTTTGTTATCTCTGTCGCTGCTGGTGCGTTGGCGATTTCGGTCAGGTATCGTTTCAGGACGAAAAAAGGACTTGCTACAAGGCGTTAGCAGCTGGAAGATCGGCGTGAAAACCAAAAATACACTACTAGTCTGCCTCCCTAACACTTTCTTGACATTAGCTCACTGTTGGTTGTTGACTGTTCACGTCTCTTCCTCTGTGCCAGTATTTTTTATGCTCGCAGCTGTTTTCGTTGTTTCAACCTTTGCTTAAAATTCCTTCTGTCTCTTTAAGCTGTGTCGTTTCCGGGGTTTGCTGAGGAATATATTTAGTAGGCGGGACTTCACGGCCAGCTGAGCCCCTGTCATTTAACCCATTGGTCAGTTCCGTTCCATGTAGCCAATCGGCGACCAGCATTTACGCCCACTTCATAAATGACTCGCCGTGATTGGACTGTGGATTAGCTGTAGTAACGCCCAGTACACGTGCTTTTTCTTCTCCTCCCATTCTTAAGTATGGCCTCAAGTGAGAATAAATCTTCAAAAATATGTAGAAACACATATCCTGTATTATATGAAATATATGAGGGGAACAGCGCGTGCTTCAGTAGTAACACAGAGGTATCAAACAATGTAACAATGCCCGTCCCGTCCTCTGTTCCCGTTTTTAGTGAATAAGAGAGCCATATTGTCACCGAGCTAAGAATAGCTACTATCCTGGCACTTCAAAGAAGAAGTGCTAAAAACCTCAGCAGATTAAAACAAACACTTTGATACATATATACATATGACATATTATAATGATTTGGGATTTCTTTGTTTGCTAAATATAGCCTTTTATCAAAAGGTTTATTGGAAGATTTTTCACATAGTTTTAGTGACACAGGAAGGATACAAAATGAATTACTACTTGTAATGTAATTTACACTGTTATCTAAACACATATTTATTTACAGTTTGTTATATACAGTACTATCAAGAAAAAGAAAGGGTGCTTTTTCCTCAACAGCACAGTGCTTTCATTGGTGCGATGTATAGCACCCCCTGGTGTAGGAAATATACATTTCAGCGAGTTTGTTTATGGAAATATTTTCATCAAATTATATAAGGTTGGCACATGTAGCCAAATAAACACACTTTTCTGAGAGTTGTCATTACTGGGCAAGATATAGAACAAATACAAGCCTAGGTATTGTCTGAATTTGTGGTCTGTTGAGGTATCTCAGTGTTATTAGTTTCTTCAGAGCCATGCTCTCGCTTCCTCTTCTGTCTCTTCTTCTGTCCCTCCTCTTTTCGGAACTGGTGCCTGATATAAAGGAAAAAATCACTTCAGTTAATTCAAAAATGTAAATATGAATTGATCAATTAAATGTTTACTTTGTAATTGATTAAGTTGGACCTAATCACAATCTTTCATAATAATTTTTATAATTAGATAATATATTCCCTCACCTAGACTGCCAGCGCCGTCCACTGTTCCATACACGACCGAAAGAAGGGAGCCAGTTTGCATCTGTATGTGAGTTGTGGTCAAAGTTGGCTCCTACTCTGTTTGGGGGGAGCTTCTTCAGCTTCTCTTGTTCCTCTGAAAAAAAGAAGACAACTCTCACTTCAAAGTGTGTTTGTGTGCTATAATGATTGAAT
This sequence comes from Hypseleotris klunzingeri, assembly GCA_036025195.1. Taxonomy (NCBI): domain Eukaryota; kingdom Metazoa; phylum Chordata; class Actinopteri; order Gobiiformes; family Eleotridae; genus Hypseleotris; species Hypseleotris klunzingeri. The sequence continues at coordinate 6,515 of JAVQJW010124728.1, forward strand.
ATCTTAATAATTCCATTCATACTATGTTTAAGAAACCCTTGAAGTGATGGTCCAATTTCAATCTGTGCTGCTAATCCTGAGCTCCCCTCCAACGGATCATCCTGTAACCAGGGAGGCAATGCTCCTACAGAAGCAAAAAAAAGATTACAATCACAATGAACAGACAGGGACAAAACTTTTACAGTTTTGTCCCTGTTATTTACAAAAGGATATTTTGTACAACACCTGTATCTCCCGTGTTCATAGACAATGTTGAACAATGGAATATGTGTTACCTGTGTGAACATTTCCGCAACTGGAGGAATCCTGGTAAGACAGAGGAATTAGGACTGGGTCTCGCTTGATTATAAACAAAAAAGTGTAATGTTGATACCTGGTAACCAATGAAAGTCAGCCCCTGCCCTGTAGCCCAGGGTACTTCAGCCATAGAGGCAATAATGTTAGCTCCTGTCTTCGGCACTGATCCATCCGGCACAAAGTGAGAACTGCAAACAGACATCACAATTAATTTTGGCCAGACTCATATGAAACACTTAGCAAACATGTGTTACCTTGGCCCATCTCCTGAAGAATTGTTTGTAGCATTGGGTTCAGTCGATGACTCCAGCTCTGTATCGTGCTAATGTTGATTCAGGAATAGCCAACGGCATTTAATAGAGGGAGATTTATTCCTGATAACAGCTAATCTTAAAAAAATCTAATTTTTCCTTAGATTTAGGCTTGATGCCAGATAATTAAATAAGTACAATCCTACCACCAATATGTTTATTGTGTTGGAGGCAGCAGTTCTTTAATTAGCAATACTGACAAATAGAGATGCACCGATCCAGCTTCTTCAGTCCTGATACCGATACCGATATTTGGACTTTGTGGATCGACTGATACCCGATATCCACAAATACTAATGCAAAAACTAAAGACATGGCATTATCATAATATATTAAACAAAACTATGATAGAACCAAGACCTGATGATCCTAAAAATGTCGAACTTTTGTCCTTTTTGAATTACAGTGTAATATAATGTCATTTGCCACTTTATTTATCAGCTCATAATTAGGAAAAAGTATAATAAATGATATTGGTATCAGCCACATTTACAGATATCCGATCCGGTATCAGTGCATCCCTACTGACAACTATTTATTAGATCTAGAAGTCAGGTTAGCAATATGCAAAATGAACAAAATGCAAATTCAGTTTCATGTTGATGGATACTGCCACCGCATCCTTGGTAAACAAACCTCTAATAGAGACTCGAGGACCTCCTGACGATGTTTCTCTTGGGCTCGGATAAAATCAGCTTCCTGTAGTCATAAAGTAAACAAGGAATGTAATTGGATATTACATTGATTTAGTTTGAACTTGAAACTTGAAAAAAGATTAGATTACCTGTTTAATAAATTCATCTTCATTCTCCACAAATGTCCCCAGACCCTTTTCCACTTCAGCTTTGAATCTTAATAACAAAAACAAGAAAACATGACAGCATTTCAAGCACCATACAATTGGACCACTGGCAGAGTTTCGTATGTGGCACTTCTTTCCCTGGTGGTTGAAGTATAACACTAAATACACTGAACAAAAATATAAACGCAACACTTTTGTTTTTGCTCCCATTTTTCATGAAAAACAATTGTAATGGATGGAATAATCTGTGTGGTCAAAGTGCAGACTTGGTGTGGCCTTAGTCATTTGTTGTGTATAAACTTTAAGCATTTCCAAGCATTTGATTAAAATGTTTTAGCACTTTTCAAATCTTGAAAACACACTATTAAAACCCATGTATTTTAAAGGATTTCAAGCACCTTTCCAAACCCTGTATGTTAAATTATGTCTAAGAGTGTACCTCTCAGTTTCCTCTTCTGAGAAAAGGACCTTATCTCTGAGCTTTGGGTCCGCTTTGTTTTCCCACCAGAATTTATGCGTGTTCTTTTTGTGCTCTTGCCTACAAAGAAAAACTTTATTAAGTATTAAGGTTATGACATATAATTTACAACAATCCATAAATATTTAATCAAATATCCTTCTTTTTTTTTTTAAATCTTTCTTTTTGTTTAAACTTACGTGGCCATGTGTTCAATGAGTCCTCCATAGAGCACAGTCATATTGCCATCTGTCACATTTTTATTCACTTCAAGTCCACAGCAGTAACACCAGAACTGCTGTTGGTGCTGAGTGATGTCAAACTTCTCTACAATAGGCTTTTTGAGTGTGCGGCGTGCCTCCTTAATCTGCAAAAATGAATGAGATATACTGAATAAGTAAATTAGGCTATGGTGTACAGGAAAACTATTTTTAGAGATAGGCAGGGCATAAAGAGATAAGATTCGTTATATAAAATTGGCATGGGCACAATGCCAAAGTAATTGTATGCCTTGGCCGCTATGATTCTATTTTATTTTGAAACCAACTCAACCAACTTGTCTAGTCTAATGTTTTGTACAAGGTGCTTGTGTGTGTCGCATGTTTGGCAATTGGTTAGGGCTTGTCTTGCATGAGGGGAAAAGCAAGTAGGGAATACAACCACAATTGTAGAGCAACATAAATCCATTACCTTTTCTAGGAATTTAAGAAGAACGACTCTTAATCTGCTCTGGTGGCTTTTTCCAAAAATGTGCGACTTCCCAGAGAAGGTAGTCTGTCTACATACGGAACAGTAGAATGCCCCCATTACAAATACACCTATATATCACCTTACATGACAGTAACAAGTGTACGTTATTTTACTGCAAAAACAAAACGCATTCTTGTTCGACAATATAAAAGAAGCCGACCGATTTTATCCATCCGCTGCAGCTTTGTTTAAGAGGAAGTTCCGACGTCACGACACATTCCCCCTAGAAAAAGGCCGAAAACATTGGTTCCGCTTTGCGAACAGGAGACACAACAAACACCTCTTATAATAACAATGTGCTTGCCCTTTGCCCAATGCCCTTTTTAACTATAATTGTTTTTTGAATATTTATATGGATTATTCCATTGATTGTTGCAAATAGCATACAATCCCAGCCCACACACCCTAAAATATGGTCCAGTCGTTGCGCCCATAGGTTGCGCCCATATACCTCAATGGTTGCGCCCCCTGCCTGAAGAAGTGGATGGGGAAGTTTTAAACAACACGGAAGCACAGTGAGATTTTAAAAATGCAAAAACAAGTATCTTCAGCAATGTATACGGTGCAAGGAATGAGAAAGTTTGTCTGTGAACGACTGACAGAAGCGGCACAAGAAATATTGGGGGCTTTTGAAAAGAGAGCCCAGGAATACGAGTTAGAATTGGCCCGTCAGCGCAGACAGCTGGAGAGTACATTCTCACCAGAGCTGAAGAGGACAGGTATGTTTAAATTTTTGAAAAATGAACTGCATTGTCCATAGACTGGTTGTTTTGAAAATCATATATATTTTTAAAATGGATTTTGTCCTGTACATCTTCAAAAAATAATTTGGTTATTAGAGGGGATTTGCCTCTGTACTGTAGCCTACATCCAAGGCTGCAACAGAAAAAAAAATATAAAAAAAATAAAACTAGTTCAACTATATTAGCTATGTTTGGATTTGTAACGTGGTATAGGCCTAGTTATATATAGCCTAGATGTTAGGTGTTAAAACCCTAATGCATCTGTTTCCTGTTCTTTGTGATCTAGACCTTGGTCTGCAGATCAAAGAAGAACAGCATGATATTAGCATAAGTGAGATTCAACAGCCGAATGCCTCAACCAGTGTTCATGGACTTAACAGCGAGTTACAGACTTCAGGTCCAGTGCTGGTTCAGAGTACAGCAGACAGGAAGCAGCAAGAACAAGCCAGTACACCAAAACAGGAAGCAAGTGAGCCAAGCAGTCATCCTTCTGAGTGCAATGACACAGATGATCAGACTATCATGATTAACAGCAATGCAACCCCATCGAAACATGCTCATTCACATAAGAAATGTAGTCATGGATACAGGCTGCCAAAAAGCTGTGAGCCTAAACAATGCAATACAAACAAAAAAAATAATAAGCTGTCAAGTAATGAGAAGACTGAGCCACCACTGATGGAAATAATTGAGATAATTGAGCTCTGTGATAATTCACCGACTTCTGATGATGTAGAGATAA
>JAVQJW010125774.1:0-23510 GCA_036025195.1 Hypseleotris klunzingeri
CATGTGCTGACCTTTTCTTATAGACACCTCTATTTTAGGAGAATCTGTGACTGCTCCTATTAACTGTAAAGCTCTTAGCTTCTGTTACATGTTTGGTGTTTTTGTGAAAAATATTAAACATTATGGTGTTGGACTCAAGAGTGTGTTTATTTTGAGTGGCTATGAAATGACAACATTTTTGAAAAGCCTTGAAAAAGGCACAGTTGTTTCTGAGTCTGTTTAACATGTAAGCAGTGGGCTATGGATGCCTTTCCACAGTTGTTTCAGCTCCCTTGGGGAGCGCTGGTGAATCAGAAGAAGACCTTTATGTACACACAGGTTCTCACGGTCCTGCTCGCTCACGTCAAATGTCTGAAAACCTGTGTGAGCTTCTGGGGAAACTCCCAGTGCTTTTAAACACATCCCAGTGTAGACATCATCAATAGGGAAAAATGGAATTACACGAGAAACAGAATAAAGCTTTTGTATCAATGATCCAGAGATAACAAATCCACCACCTCCAATGTAAGGAGGATATGGTCCATCGTAGAAACTTGGGGGAATGTAGTACTTGCTTTTAGGGTCCCTGAGTGGGACAGCTGTGCTTATAACATGACCAACATAGATCTGAGAGGCTTTAGACGGCTCGAGAGACTGAAGGTAACTGAGTAATGCTGGAGTGTTCACAAAAACATCATCATCTCCACTAAATATGAAAGAAACGTGTGGACAACTTTTTAATGTCCACTGAAGAAACACGCTCATTTTGAGTGTTAGGTTCAACAGAGATTCACTAAAATCCCACTGTAGGATGTCATTGAAGGCTTCTGCTTCAAAAGACAATAATGCACTAAGGTCAGGCTCATATAACGAGAAGCCTCCCACAAGAAATATTGTATGCACTCTTAGGCCATTCGGTAAAATCCCCTCTTTTCCCCAGGTCTCCCGCACTGTCTGCCTCTGTTCAAAATTGCCAGGCCTTGACTTGATGGCAAAAAGCAGGAAGGTGTGACCATCTCCAACTTCACTGGTCAGACATTTAGATGGTTGATTTATCAGAATGGGAGGAGACCTACAGTTTATGCCCAACAAGAAGTCCTGGAATAGGGGAGGGTAAGAGGTGAAGTCATGCACATTGATTTTCAGAAGTTCCTGGTTGCCTTCCTTACAGTGAGACCACAGACGGTCATGCTGCGGAAGGTTTTTCAGATCCATACGATTAAGAGCAGAGTAGAGCAGGCGATTCCAGTAAGCTTTATTTTGAGGGATGGTTTGTTTAAGATCACCGGAAACAGATACATGTGGTACTTTTTCAGGCTTTGGTGAGGTGAAACTCGCCTGCTTGGTAACAGGTGTAGTGACATTAGTTTTTTTTGTTTGGACAATATGGAGTATCCGCAAGTCTTTCAGCTCCAGTTTGTGGCTATGAGTCTTTTCAAGGTGCAAGGTTGAGAAAAATATTATGAATACTGTAGCCAGCAAGACTATAGCAATAAAGCTTTGAAACCGCTTCATTGGTCCAGAAGAAGCAGGACCAGTCAGGCCCTGCTTTCTTGTCCTTTGTGCTATAATGAGTAGTTCATATTTCATGGGGAGAGTCTTGCCAACCAATCAGAATTATGTCTTCAGGTTGCACAAATACAGCAGTGACACAATCACCCCTATCAAAAGCAAAGAGACATAGCTATATTAAGTTTAGCACACTATTTTATTACTTTTGTTTAAAACCTATAAATAGACTATATTCCAACCAAGGGCGGAGCCAGGGGGGGCAATCTCTGGCCACCCCACCAGCCATAAATTATTACATGAATACATTTCTAGGCCACCCTGTCTATACTAACATCCCAGCCTGGCCACCCTGACAGAAATTTTCTGGCTCTGCCACTGATTCCAACTGATCTCACTCACTGTGGAAGATGTTGCCAGGGACGTTGTTAAACAGACACTGTCTCCTGGGGGTAATTAGGACTAAACCAGCCGGCTATGTTCAAATAACAAAGTGCAAACTCCAAAGGGAAAACTCGACAGCTAGAAAAAAAGGAGTAACAATGGAGGCAACAATTGTAACTGTAAAATCATCTGGAAATAGGTAAATGTAAATATTCTCTTTACATAAAGTTGTTTTTAAGTGGCGCCGGTATAATTGACGTCACCGGGAGCAGGTGCCCATAATTAGTTAATTAGCCAACAAGGTAAAATAACCAGGCCTAAATAAGAATATGATAGGCTACAACACCAAGTAACAAGTCAAATAACAATCAATTTAACATTAAAAGAAATTGTGCAACAATACTCACAAGAAACAGCCGGGAAACCCAGTAAACGCGCTAATTTGTCTCACACCTCTCCATCCGCACACCGAGGCGCGCAGGGCAACAGATTGGTCACAAACTCACAGGTGGACTACCAGACCACACCCACAATGTGTATGTCAGACATCTTTATTCAAAATCCAAACATGACTTATGTACAAACTGAGTTACAACCTATGTAGCCTACACACAAAGATACTTGTTTGTGGACAAATTACAACGGGGACATTTGCACAGTGTTGCGATCAGAAAAAGTAATTCCTACAGCAGGCCTAAATCTACAGCATCTTGCACAGGCTTTCATAATCCTTCAGCCTCTTTTAAGACTAGATAACAAGCAACAAGTTGACAATACTAAAACAACAAAACATTTAAACCTAGAGCAATGGAAAAGGTGTTTCTCTATATTTTCACTCATTCCAAACCTATTCATGTTTACAACCCTTCTCTGGAAGATCAAAAGTGCTTTTTAAAGCTGGTAAAAATCTAGGTATGCATGCACCTTTCCACCTAGTCTAACTGTGCACATCCTGAGTATCGCAAAATAAGGCAGAGGGCACTAGGGACCATGCTAGGTCTCTTTGCAGATGATGCTGAGATAAAAGGACAGTATTTCGTTGTTTGTACTCCTGAACCTGCAGAGGGCGACATTGCACAATTTGGTGTAGCTATTCGTTTAAATCACTGTGTGGGCATGTACGATTTCGTTCTAAAAATGAAAAAATAAAATAATACAATCTGTAAAAAAAAGTATGTGACCTATGTATTCCATTTGTATTAACATTGCAAATATTGTTAAATTATTAGTTATTCAATCCTCAACCCATTACTGAAGTCACTTCACACTGTGACAATAAGTGAAATAGATTCACCAGAAATTACACGTTTCTATTTAGGAATGCATGGGACACATTGTTTGCGGCATTTGATTATATATTAAAAAAACTGAATCCAAAAGGCCAAAGTAGAAATGTGTTATTTGAGTGAGTAGCTGCTCCCTTGACATAAATAATCTTCATAAAATAAAGCTTATTTATATCATTGCTGGCATGATAATATAGTATTGCATTGTATTGTATTTTAAATAGGGCTCATACCTTGACATACATAATATAAGGACTAATGGAAATAGTGTTTTTAAACAAGAATGGAGATATTTTACATATTAAAATGCAAGAATGCAATAAGAAAAGATAGTAAAACAATATGTAATGTACAGGTCATCAGAATTATCTTCAAAAGATAGGCCAAGGTTAAAGGCAAAAAAAGGGATGCGGTTTAGGACTGTCCCGATCAGCGGAGGTCACTCTCATCGTCCTGTATGGTTTTCTTAATCCGTAGAAGCATGGTTGTAAGCCACTGGTCCAGCCGTGAAATGGTGTCATACTCTTTTACCTTTTGAAACAAAAATAAGTACCATGTAGCTAAACTGACATATTAAGTAAGTACACTTTCACAGAAGATTTTTGTGTCACATTTTATAGATTAACTCAACACTTGTCACTGCAGCAAAATAATGCTCAGACTGAGTAGGATCAGAAACAAAGAATCATTACCGAGTCAGTGTAGGCATCCACATTCTGCTCTTCATATGCATCTAGAAGTTTCTGGTTGAAAAAATAAACACCATAATTATCAGCACAAAGTTATACGAATAATGGCAAAATACAGAATTCACAGAAATCAATGTACCAATAAAAAAATCTAATCTTTGTTCCCCCATAGAATAGATACCTTCAACAGCTTGCATTCCCGTGAGTCTGAAAAAGCTGGAAACATTTCCTCATACTTCTGCACAGCAAGCTTTGGGGGAGAAGAGAAAGACTTATAAATAACACAAATAACAGTTAGGTCTCAACTAAGCTAAATAGTACAAAAATCAACCTACTTTGGCATTTAGCATGTCTACACAAAAGTGACAGAGCGCTGCTTTAAAAAAGTGGTCCTTGGCACTGTATTTCAGAAGCGTGCTGTCCATTGCGTATGTTCCAATCTACCGACAGAAATAAGGATTGGGTTGGATTAGTTTAAGTTTACTGTAAATAATATGAGTGCAGTGAAAAACAGCTCACCTGTTCATATATCTCAATAGCTTTTGGATACTGCTCCAGTTGAGCTGCATAGGTTGCAACTTTGAGAAGGCACTTGTTGGCTGAACTAAAAAGACATTTAGGTATTTTTAGTCAAAAAACCAACAGGTGTATGTATCATGCATGCTTTCATTTATTTAATCATAAATAAGCAAAAGATACTAACCTTGTGGATTCTTCACCTTTGTAATAATCTGCTGCTTGCTCATAATGGGCAACGGCCTGTAAACAGTAATAAGTCAAGAAACACATACATTTAGAAAGGAGAGTGACAGAAGCAAGCCAATTGTACGCGCTAAAGTCTTTGAAAAGTGGACAAATGTCTTACCTTATCTATGTCCACCAGCTCTGTCTCATATATTTCTGCAATGGTGATGTGATGTTTTGCAGCAATGGTAAAGCGCCCCTAATTTATCAGCAGAAGAAACATGACTTGAGTCTATATTAGACTAATTATTATGTGCATTTAAAAAACATGCTGAAGACTCACCATGTCTGTGTATATCTCTATTGCTCTATTTAGACAGTTAATTGCCTCTGTGAACACAAATTGTAATAATGTAATAAATACTACAATCTCTGTGTCAGAGGACCAAAGATTGAAGGGTCAGACAGAATTACCTTGTGGATCAGCTTTTTTGAAGGCGTTTCCAGCATCAATAAAATTAGTGGCAGCGTCATGTTTGCTTTGCATCTGCAGATGGAGACGAGCAGCTTGAGAGAATGCATTTCCTGCGGCTGAAGGCACATATTACATGAATTAGAACATCTTCCAGCCACTGTCCAAAAGATTTATTCTCTGATTTATATAAGGTCTTACCACACCAGTTTTTAGCCATTTTATACATGTTTGCAGCCCTCACATACATGTCACAGGCCTCTTCCAACTTGGAGGAACCCCTGAATGAAAATGATATTATATATTATGTTATTTGTGGTTTTAATCACCGCTGCACATCTCTCCGCTACACTGTCTCACTGTAAACAATCTAAGAACTCTTCTGCCACTAACTTTAGTAAAATAATTACTGTATTACTCCAGTAGATGTCACTATGGGAAGAGGACAGTTTGTCCAAGTGTATCTGAACGTCGTTTTCAAAATGTATTATACGCATATAAATACACATATAAAAATACTAGCGTTAAGTCTTACATCCGAACCTCCCTTGGCTGTATGTGTCAGGTCTGCTACATTTCTACAACAGTTTTGTTTGCACCACCAGGAAACACGTTAAGTTTGGTAAAGGACAATTTTCAAACCTGACGCTAAAAATGACACACATTCAGTTGTATTTATGTTTTCCCAAGATGCTGTGAAGTTAGATGAAAACCTGCTACTTTCGCTTGACATAATGGCCTTTAGCTTGACAGGAGCAGCTAAAGAGAAGCTACCTTTACACTTACCCAAACAACGATCCAAAGAACGACGAGGACGACTTCACTTTCTTTTCAGCCTCGGCCATTAAAGCCGCTGCCTCCTTTTCTTTCCCGCTGTTGTCCATTTTGTGATCTCTGCTCTACTTGGTAAAGAAATAAGTCTATTAACCACAGACAACAATCCTTCTCCGTTTCAGTTAGCAGTGCCGTTGGGGTCTGCCTTGTCACATCAGCAGCAGCCCTGGTCATGTGACACAGGACCCACGTCTGCCATCACTGTTTACATGATAATTATTCAGATTAATAATAGTAAATGTTATGTATTAGACATAGAATTGACATGACACTACAAAGATCAACGTTTTATATCCATTTGTAAAGAGAAAGACCCACACGCAGTCCAATTAACGCTACATCATACAATAATGATGCAAATTCGCCATACTATATTTACTTAAGATGAATAACAATTGTTTTTTTTCCCCCAGTTATGTTGGATTGTATCTGCACAACCAGCCTATCAACAGTGTGTGTGTGTGTTGGGGGGGGGGGGGGGGGGTTCATAATTGACCAGCTGGCAGAGAACTTTGTTAACACCAAATGCCTTCTGAGCAGCGTATTGTGACTCTCAGCAATGTTTAGCGTTGTAAATGTTTACAGTTTGTGGTTAAAGTTCAGTTTTCAGTCGGGCAGCACTGCGGGCGCCTGTTTCCTGTCTCTGTATCGGGTCCTGAACTGCAGCCCGTGCGAGGCTGTCCTGGAGACCCCGCGCTGCCTGCACCTCTATCGTCTCGGGTGAGTTTGTTACAATGTAGCAATTTCTCTATTAATCCGACAAACTGATTGAAAGCTGCAGTCTGCGACTACCGCGGAGGACGTGCAAATTGCACAGCTATCATAATCCTAGCGTTACGTTGCTGCACGACCCACCAGCCTGGTCATTTTATACCGAATTCCCAAGCATACCCCCCTCATCCAAGAGTATTCCAACATTAACTCATATTTTGCTTGCAAGGGGAGCCATTGCTCACTACGTAATTGTGTTTGTGTGTCTATGCAGACCGTATTATTTATTTTTGGTTAAGTGGGACACTCGATTTATACCATGGGGTTCAAAATAGACTCAAACGGTGGTTTGTTTTGAATGTCAAAGGCTGTGGCTAGCTGAACGTCTCAATATTGTTGATTGCTGGTTTGCTAAGGCTAGTTAGCTAAGCTAACGAACGCCAATCAGATTTTTGTAGATACATAAAATACATGCCAATATTATCCCCAAAAAACAAGACATTTATTTCCACCTATTTATCAGCTGTACGTTGAGTTGTCAAATCGCAAAAGCCTAACACATGTTTTAACTCTGAATGCAAATCATTGTGAAAACACGGGCTAGCTTGTAGCAAGCCGCTCTCCATTCATATCCTGCGCACCTACTCGGCTCTAACCGAGTTATGGCTACGATTTCTGCCTGCTAGAGCTGCAACTGTGGTATGCATGCTTAAAAAACTCGATTATGGTTGGAGTTTGTAATAATGTTGTGTCGCATTAAAAGGGTAGCTCTCTATAGTTGTTGACACTTGCAACAACAAAACTCCACTCCAATCGCTGATCATTTCAGCAGCTGGTGAAACCCGCGCATTTTTTGGTTTGTTGTCTATCATTCGCTTCACCAGCTGCATCAACTTGCTTTATTGTTTTACAAACATGTAGGTGCATATTAGACATACACATAACCTAACTTAACAAACACGTAGGCTACTAATAGCAAAGACTCTTCAACAAGCACTTTTACAATAACATTTGCAGCATTAAACTTTTGCACCTATGTTCCATTGGCATAGGCTAGCTGCAGGTGACCTTTTTTGGTTTTCTTAAGTTTTTCCATTTGTTCACAGATAGCCTGTCCATCGTTGTTGATAGCTTACTGTGTGGTCAGGTATAGATAGGCTACATTTTTGCTCTAGCGATAAACTATTGCAAAGTGTAGGCCTTGTTATAATGTTATGCTCCTTTTAAGTTCAAAATAAACCCTGGAGAAATAGCATAGGTGGCCTATAGATGATTATGAGAGGGTTATGACAAATTCTCAACAAGACAAAATTCTGAATATATTCACACAAAATATATTTCTTTTTTTTCTTTTTTTTTTTCTTTTTTTGCGTTTGGTGAAAATGTTCAGTAAAACAGTGTCAATATAAAATCAATATAAAAATATTCTTTTTTGTAGTTGTCATGGATGATGAAGACGGCAGGTGCCTTCTCGATGTAATTTGGTAAGTCAAGAATCTATAGTATTTTTTTTGTTTACCTTCATAACTTGAATCAAGTGATTTTTTTTTTTTAATCTTAGTGACCCAGAAGCTCTTAATGACTTTCTTCATGGCTCTGAGACCCATGTGAGTACTAAAAAGATTCAATTTGTTATAACTTTTGATGTAGCCCACAAGCATGTGCAAATAGTATGAGCTTGCTTTGTTTTTGTGCTTAAAATGATTATCTTGTGTTATTAGCCTTCAGCTGCTCACACTCCTTGCTGTTTTGTAATGTTCATTTGCTTGCGTTCTTTGTTTGCTTTTTAGATTACAGCCTATATTCCTAATATTTAATAAAATCATATAAAATCTACCCATAGGAAAATGTTGTTTCCCTCTATTACCCATCTTTTGCTGGTTCTAACAATTATGGGTTTCTGTACTCTAATTGTCTCTAAATATGTCTCTCCTGGTGGCTTTCCCTGCTGCTTTGGGTATCTTTTGTTTTCTATCTATCCTGCTCTTGGTGGGTGTCTCTGTAGTTGGACACTGACGACCTTTTGGATGGTTCGAGTGATCCCTCCAGCTCGTTCTTCTCTACCAGTGGGGTGAGTAAAATCCCCCATTCTCTTTCTTCACTTCTGTTTTCTTCAGTGTAGCACGCTTCTCTGAACACTCTTTCCTTTGACTAACATTTAAATTCACTGCTTCCGGGGCCTGCAATACTGTACACCTGTGTTGTATGCTGTATTACAAATTTACAGTTGTCTGATTTTATTTTTGTTCTATTTTTCTAAAAAGGGCCATGTTTCAGAGGTCCAGCCCACAGTGCAGCTGTCGGCTAATGAGCCATCAGGCCTGCCCAGAGTCAGTGTTGACCTGGACTTCTTGGAGGATGATGACATTTTGGGAGGTTCTCCAGGCGGTGAAAGTGGAAGCAATGGAATCGGGACAAACCATGAACCCTGTGACATTCTGCAGCAAAGCTTGGCTGAAGCAAACATCACAGAGCAAAGCCTCCAAGAGGCAGAGGCTGAGCTTGACCTGGGTTCTTTTGGTATCCCGGGCCTTACACAGGTGGTACAGACACTGCCTGATGCCAACCTCTCTGGGGCAGGAGGCACTGCTGTTGGCGTGGGCTTAGGTGTTGGGGGTGGAGGGGCTATTTTCACTGGGTCAGGCCCAAGTTCCACTTCAACTCCACCCAATGCTGCTGCAGATATGCTGGGCTCAGTGCTTGCTCAACAGGGCCTTCAGCTTCAGCCACAGGTGATGAACAAGGCCATTAGTGTTCAGCCATTCATGCAGCCTGTTGGCCTTGGAAATGTGACCCTTCAACACATTTCAAGTCTCCATACACTTCCAAACGGCAGCCAGCCAGGACTAGGAATTGGACAGATTCAAGTTGTTGGCCAGCCCACGGTCATGGCCATCAATCAGTCTGGACAGCCAATTCTAGCTAAAGCCATGGGTGGCTATCAGCTTCACCAGTCTGGAACAGAGATTTCAGGTGCTGGCTCTCAAGCAAGCATCGGAGGCTCAGGAAGTGGACTTCTAATCCAAGGTAACAAGGCCACCTTAGGATCCCCAGCTTTAAATGGACCTGCAGTCAGCAACACTAACAGTAGCAGCAGTGGTGGTTCAGTAACTGCTCCTGCTGGAATTGTGGGCTTTGGCAGCACCCCTCTAACTTCAGGAATTGCACCCCAGACACAAACTCAAGGTCAAATCATGCAGAATGTTATCATCCAGCGCACACCCACACCAATTCAGCCCAAACCACCTCAGGGTGGAGCCATCCAGCCAAAACTTTTCAAACAACAGCCACAACCACCATCTCAGCCTCTTCAAAGTGATGCTCACAAGGCTCTAGGACTGCAACAAATTCCTGTCTCTGCTGCTCAAAACGTAGCTTTTCTAACTGGAAAGCCCGGCTCTAATGTCGTTCTTAGTACCCAAGCCACAACACAAGCCCCACAGTTTCAACAAACACTATTCAAACAACAAGCACCACAACCATCGGGTAAACCCCTCAGTGTACACTTATTAAACCAATCTGGAAGCATAGTTATCCCATCACAGACTGTTCTGCAAGGTCAGAATCCCCAGTTTGTTCAGCTGCAGGCTGGAGGACAGATTCTCACACAGCATCCTGGCGGCCACATCATAACCAGCCAGGGTCCCGGGGGACAGCTTATCGCAAACCAGATTTTAACAACAAATCAGAACATTAACTTGGGGCAGGTCCTGACCTCCCAAGGTCATTCTGGAGCAGCACACATCCTCTCTGGGCCAATCCAACTGCAGCCTGGACAGATGGGTGCACCCACACTCTTTCAGATGCCAGTCTCTTTGGCTCAGACTCAAAATCAGGCCCAGACACACACAGTCACAGGCCCTGCACAGACGGTCATACAGGGCATGCCTATTCAGAACCCTCTGATGTTGGGTCAGGTGGAGGGGTTAAGCCCAGCACTTAGCCTTCAGACAAGCATACAGCCACAGACTGGTGCAGTTTCAAGCAGTAACAGCAACAGTAGTACTACTGCATCAGGGTCCACAGCCCAGGCTCAGCTTGCAGAAGGTGTTAATGTTCTGGGAAGCTCCTCAGAGCAGGGCTCTCAATCCACACAACTACATGTTCCACAGTCCTCTATTATAGCCATGCAGCCTGCTCCCACTGTGTCTGCAGCCACCACAGTACCTTCCTCTTCTCCGTCCATCTCTGTCTCCACCTCCTCCGCCATGACTACGATGGGGCTGGTCCCCCCACAGGCTCAGCAAAATCCAGGAAGGCTTGTGTTCACCAACCAGGGCTCCAGTATGATCCTCAGCCAAGAGTCTCTTCAGATGTTCTTACAGCAGGTATGTGCTTTGCTGTTTGCCTTTTTTACTTGTAGTTAACATTGTAAAAAAAATGCATAACCAGCATGGAGTGATGTTTGGTCTGATCTGTTTGGTGATTATTTTACTCTACAATGCCCCCAATCCCCTTTTCCTTTTTTGATACCCCAAAATGGTAAATGTAGGAGCCGCAGCATCAAAAAGAGACTGAGTCTGCCCCCTCTGTGGGAGTGCCAGCATCTGTAATCGTCAGCAGCAACAACATCATTGCTCCGGCCATAGCTGTCCATGACAGCCAGTTAACTGAGTCTTGGCTCAATCAGAGCCCCTCCCCTGGCCCCTCCCACATGGCAGCAGTGGTTAAGCAGGTAGAATTGCCCTTTATATTAAGCCCCACCCACCTGTCGCTGCTGCTGTTAGGGTTTCCTACCTTTTTCCCATTACTGCTTTGCACTTCTCCAGTCTTGCACTTCTCATTTGTGTATTGCTTTCATTTATTACCATACTGATTTGCTGACAGCTTTTGCAACATTAACATTTCTTATGCAGTTGCTAAGTTAGAACTATGTTTGATTTGTTCTCATGTGCTATCTTCTAACAAAATGTAGATTAAAAAATAATATAGAAAATATAGTATAGACATTTTTTCTAATATATATATTTTTATATATATATTTTCATTTTAACATCTAACTTTACAAAATCCATCTATATTATCTTTAATTAGATATTGAAGGTATGCATTTTCCTTGTTCTGCATTAACACAAAGATCTACTGCATGACTTTTCACTTGGTCAATCAGTCCATTTCATTCACCACTTTCCAAATCATATCTAGATCCTTTAATGTCCCTAGTATAATCAACTGTAAAACCCAATCCTGCTGCCTCCCTCTCAAAGACTATGGAGCCCTTTTTACTTCACCATCACAGACCTACTGACCCCAGCTTTGCAGTTTTTTTAATAGATTGTGAAAATCTGCTTTTTATGTCTAATGCCTTTTAGATATGTCTTATGTCTTACATGCCCTGATTGGCATTTATGTTATTTTTTCCTATTGTAAAAGTTATTCAATAACCTTTTATTCTTACACAACACCTGTTTTTTTAAAAGGTCACAGGCATCACATTTTCCTAATCCTTCTATTGTCATTAATTGTATTAAATGTTTTTTGCCGTTTTGTGCACACTACACAATTTAAATGTATATTTCTTCTTCCTTGTTTGACATTTTTACAGCTTTATACATATTCACTGCTCAAAGATTAATAATAACATCAGCAGTGTTGTTCTGTTTTCTCTTATTTAGTTTCGTGTGTCACAAGAATCAAGACCGCTTTGTGCTTGCTCAATGATTTTTTTTTTGTGCAAATACCTATTCCCTATCCATGTTCAACTGTTCCCTGTAAAAGGAATACAAGTATGTGATGGTTATATTTCTCTAGGTTCCTTCCACTGGACATCAGCAGCCTTTGAAGATCCAGGGCATGTGCCCTTCACCGGCCTTGACCACTCATCCCACAGCACCTCGGGTTTCCGAGAGCCCCCAGCCGTCCCAGTCTCCTTTGACTTTGAGTCAACAGATACAGTCTCCACATCAACAGCAATCACGGCCCCCGTCACAGCCCCAGCTTCAGACTCAAACTCCCTCTCGATCGTGCACTCCCTCTCACCCTCCGCTTTTTATTATACATAACCGGACTACAGAGTCCCCTCAGCCAACCCCACAACAGCCCCAAACACAGGCCCCCATGCAAGTTCAGCTCCAGCCACAGCCCACCTCTCATCCTCTCTCTCTTCAGCATGAAATGTCTCCAAAACCACCTTCTGCACCAGCGCCACAGCATCACTTTAGTGCACCACCTGTTACTGCTCTAAGTGCAGTAGTGAAATCCCAGGTTCCCATCACAGGTCTCACAGCAGAACAGCAACACCACCTGCAGCTAGTCGGAGCGCAGATCCAGGCTTTGTCAACGATCGCCCAGCCCTCACCCCAGCAAAAACAGCTACTGGAGAAGTTACTCAAGGTACATTACATTTTAGCAAAAATTAATGTCCATAATGTTAGGTTGATCTGAAATGAATTACAAATTATCTACCATCAGCCTTTTACAGTATATGTGATTAAATTTGAACTATCAATTCCAATTTATGTGTTATGCATGCAAAAACAAACATGTACATCATGTTTTTGTGTTTTAGTTTCAGCAGAACATTGTGCTGCAGACTAAACAGCCCCCTCAGCCTCAAATTCAACCTCAACCCACGAGTCAGTTCGGCTCCCAGCAAGATGTGCCTGTTGACAAAGTGATATCGTCGTCTACTACTGGTTTGCCTGCTCAAATCCCTCCAGTGTTGCAGCCAACATCAGTAGTTGTCAAAACACCTGCTGCTGGTGAGTACACAGTCATCTACCAATGTACCATCACACATCAAGTATTTATTTCTATAACAGTTTGCTTCTTTTTATTTTAGCTTCAAGTGACGTACAGGTTTACTCAGGAGCCCAAGGACCAGCTGGAGCAATGATGAATCATACTATCACCCCCACCAGCCTTAACCAGTCTGCACAGGTACACAGCTCTCCTCTCTTACTTTAAAAGTGTTTGTGTGTTTAGATATAGAAGAGTTTGTCACCAGAGTCTGTGATATACAGTACGTATGATTTGTGTTTTTAAAACTATTTATATGCAGTACTAAATTCCAGATTAAATAAAACATTTTTGAAAGGAAAGATTAAAATGAACTTTCATTTGCAGTTCAAAAATGAAAGCCTATCCAATTGTGATATTCATAATCTATAGCAGTTGTTCCCAACTTGGGGGGCGGGACCACCTGGTCAATACAAGTTTAGTTTATTTGTCCACATAAATGTTTGAAAGTGATTACTTTATTCATCTAACGTATTTATATGGGCCGAGGGTTTGAGCTGGGGGGGCCCAACATGTCTTCTATACAAAATCTAGAAAATACTGGCATCAATACCAGAATATGTTTATCATATTACATACTATCATTTTCTCCACAGGTCCAGCCAAAGCCAGGAGTGATCAGCTCAATGGGAGGAATGACTCTGGGTAAAGGAGGGATGCAGATACAAGTGTTGGGAACTGGTTTGACTCCGATGGCTGCTCCACAGCCCCTTGCTGCTGTACAAACCCATGTAAGAACACATTATAGTATTTACAACTACTGTCATGGTTTAATTGTTTTACTCACTAATTTAAACCACAGTTACAGACAACAATGAAGATGCCTTTTAGTGCAGAACCCAGCAAGGAAGCTAGGTAAGTGCTATTTGAATGAAACCACATCATGGTGTACTTTATTTCATGTACGATTTATATGTATTCCACTACAGGTTACTAGAACAGTTAAGAAAACAACAGGGTTCAGCGCTTCACCCAAACTACAGTGCTCCTTTCAACTCTTTTGAGGACACACTGCACAGACTGCTGCCTTACCATCTCTACCAAGGAAATGTACACTCTTCAGAAGACTATGAAAAAGGTATCTTATAAATTTTTATCTTTTCATCGAACACCATTGTTAATCATAAAGATTCATATTCTTGTGGTTTTAGTGGATGAAGAATTTGAGAGGGTCTCCTCCATGCTTCTAAAGCGGACTCAGGCCATGGTGGACAAGTATCGCCATCTGCTTTTTTCAGAGTCAAAGGTACCCATCTAAGCAGCTGATATTACTGTATTTTCTGATCATCATGATCATATTTTGAATTGTCTTTGTTTTTCAGCAACGACTGGGCCCTTCAGCAGAGATGGTGATGATTGATCGGATGTTCATACAGGAGGAGAAGATTGCATTGAATCAAGAAAGGATTTTTGCCAAGGAGAGACCGGGTATATTATATTGTTTATTACTAAAATTTGTACGAAAATATAAATTTTTCCACATTTGTCTTTGTCTTATTTGTCTTATCTGTATTTTTGTAACCACAAAATCAAGAATGTCTTTAGGAGTAAAGTTTGAAAGAAGCACTTCTGATTTTTTTAATAACATTATAAATGATGTAGCTCCTTGTTAAACCATTCCCTTCTACACAGGATATTTTGCACAACTGCACACAATACTGTATGAATCCATTAATATTTCAATATTTTATTTGTTATCTTGCAGAGGAGTTTCTGGCAAGTGTGCAGAAGTTCGAGAATGCACAGAAGTCTCCACAGAAGTCTTCTACTTCATCCTCTTATGAGTCTACATCCGGCAGTCGAAATCCAGCTCCTGCTGCTGCTACACCTACACCTGCTCCTGTCCCAACACCTACACCTGTTCCTATCCCAACACCTACACCTGTTCTTGTCCCAACACCTACACCTGCTGTCTCTGCTCCTGTCCCTGTCTCTGTCTCTGCTCCTGTCTCTGCTCCCGTCTCTGCTCCTGTCTCTGCTCCTGTCTCAAAAGCCTCCCCAAAACCCCCTCCAGTTCCCACCCCTCATTCTGCTCCACCACCTCCTGCCCATGTCCCTGCTCCAACTCTTGCCCCAACCCCTCCGCCCCCTGCTCCCTCTGCCTCTCCATTTCCTCCAACTAAACTGGTTATAAAGCATGGAGGAGGTGGAGCGTCAGTGTCCTGGTCCACCAGTTGCCCTACGCCTCCAGTGTCCTCTGTAAAGACATCCACAGACACCACCCCGTCCCCCCAGAGCTCTTCGTTCAGCCGTGCCTCTGCTGCTTCGTCCTCCTACTTCTCTACTTCATCTCCTTTTAACTCCAAAGCATCTGATGATGATGACACGTTGCTGCAGAGAACTAGTAAACCACCAATAAAAACCTATGAGGCCCGTCGGAGGATCGGCTTGAAGCTTAAGATCAAGCAGGATCAAACGGGCTTCAGTAAGGTAGTTCACAATACTGCCTTAGATCCAGTACACACCCCTCAACCTCAGCATAGCAGTCAGTCCACCCAGCAATCCTCAAATCAGCCTAATACTGCTGTAGTAGACTCCAGATCGCACCCTTCTTCCACCCCTACAACTACTGTCATCCGAACTCAGTCGCCTGTCTGCACTACTAGTTCCTCTTCAAATGTCCAGTCAGTAAGCACTCTGTCCAATACACCGCTTAGAACTAATGTCCCCCCACAACAAGCCCCTTCTGCTGTGTCCACTCCCTCTGTCCAAATGAATGGCACATTGGATCACCACAGTGTTGGTGGGGTCAGGCACAACCCTGCTGCCACTGGAACTACATCCCAGACCACCTGTCGTCTGCCCCTTAGGAAAACATACCGGGAAAATGTTAGTCCACGTGTTCGTCCAGGTATACCGGGAGGAGGGGGCGATGAGGTTTACCCCCGATTTTCAGACTCACCATCCAGTCACAAGTCCTCTTCTCCCCCTTTGGAAAGGACAGTCATTGCCAGTGTAAAGGTAGAAAAACGAGGCAGCAGGGAGCATGTTCATACAGAATCTAGTAACGATGTTGGCCGATTAGAAAGTGCAATGCATGGGCTGGACCGTGTGGATGAAGTGTTCAGTCGCAGTTTTAAAACCTCACAACATAATGTGCCACAGCTTTTAGACAGGGACTGTTCCAAAGAGAGGCAGGGCGAGCACACGGACTATCAGACAGATCATGGGAGTAAGTACAAAAAGATGAAAAACAGACAGAGGGCAGGTGGGACATTCAGGATGGACCAGCATGCCCCAGGGCCTCCTTCCCCAGAGTCAGCCTTCACCCGAGACCCTCTGCTTCCTGCCAAACGCTGCAAGTCGGACTCTCCCGACATGGATAATGCCAGCTTCTCCAGTGGCAGTCCTCCAGATGACTCTCTGAATGAGCACTTGCAGTGTGCTATTGACAGCATCCTGAACCTACAACAGGAGCCCACCGGCCACGGCCCTCACATTAAAAGACCTCACCACGACAGCCACCTCCCGGGGGTCCCGGCCGGGCTGTCTCACAGAGCTCCCGTCCTGCCCTCCTCCTCCTCCCTGGCCCAGCACCCTCAGGTCAGTGGCCGCGGCCACAATGGCAGCCTGGTGCCCCAGACTCACAGCAGATAACAGCTCCTGACCCCTGACCACACTGACACTGGGGACTAAAGAGGTGAACAGTGGGGGGTGGGCACTGTGAAAACAGTATCACTGTACGACTCAAGATGGGGAGGCTTTGTTTGTCTTTTTGAATTGTCCAGACATTTTTGTCTTTACGGTTGGAGATACACATGTGAATTTGTGGTTTACTGTCATTTAGACATAATCATGTCTGAAGTTTTTTTGTGTTTTAAGCCAAGCTCAAGAAACAAAACAAAGTGGTCAGTTATTGTTTTGTGATTCTTCTGCCATTTCCTGCTACATTGATATTTCTTTGTCTAATTTAATATTTCAACATTCCCTTCGCACATGCTCAAAGTAAAAGGTTCAGTCCGGTGTTTGTTTTTTCCCAAAGAATCAAGCAGCATTAAACAGCTCAGTGTCAACTTTAGTTTCATAATAGTTTAGTCTTTATGCTTTAAAATGTATTTGCCAACCAAATCCAAATGATCTAAAGGACTGTTTCACACACACAAAGAGAATAACAAGTCAGGAATAGTAATGAAATAATTTACAACAATCATGGTTATTGCACATTGTCTGCCTATTGCTACAACAGACCGAAAAAGTCGTCCAATAACTTCTTGTGCACGCTTGTCTTTCTGCTTACAAGTCCAGTTATTACCAGCAGGGGGCAGGCTACTTCACCCTGTTGAATTTCTGTGTTTTCAGTCTGTTTCATCTTTGAGCCACTGTACTCTCCTCCCTCTTTGAGTCTGCATTGTTTTTTTAATGCCTGGTGGACAATTCAAACACAATTACATGGGTGGAAAAAAGGAACAATAATAATGTACAAAAAGACAGTAAGAGAATTTGAAGTATAGTATTACAGATTAATTTTGTATTGTATTTATTGTGTATAATGACACTTTTTAAAAAGAAATGTACATTTAGTAAAACTGTAAATTAAACATTGCTTCTTTTATGGAATGCTGAATGTGATGCTTCTGTTTTTGAGTGTTCAAGAGTAACTTTGAATTGCCATCAATCAGAGTGCTCCTATGTTGTGTGATAGTCAGGAGGGGATGACGCTATGTCTAAGCCAGTAGGTGGTGCATGAAAAAGTAGTCCTGCTTTGAATACTGTATTTCAGTGCCTGAAGCATCTGGGAGGAGCAAACGCAGATGAGCAAATTATTATGGACTGTGAGAGTCACCTAAGGTGAAGTCAAAGCATGAAAAGTATGTAGAGGGGTCAACACTTGCTTTATGATTTAATATAAAAACATTCATCATTGACTCCACCCTAATTATTTATTCACAGTCCCTCCTCTTGCTCCACGCCTTCTGACCTCAACCCATCTCCAAAGGGTTTTACTGCTGCCCACTGCGCTGCATCGCTTGTGAAGAGGAGGTGCAGTTTAGAAGGGGGTGAAGAAGCGTCAGTAGAAAAAAACAGGGAGAAAAGTTCGCTTGAGTGTGGCGCTTGAGTTTGCTCTGTGCTCGTTTCAACAGGCAGAAGGATCTTTGCCAGCTCTCATCTGAAATACATTAAATCCTGGAGAAGAACCATCCTCTAATCTGGGATCCTATTTGCTGACAGAGGAACACCCATATATGCAGCTGCAGCAGTCTTTTGTGTCTAAACATTTTCCAAACTACAAGAGAGAAGGTCCTTGAAGAAGCCATTTACAGCCTGGTAAATCTTAATTGATATTTTAGTACATTTGTATTGGTCAATTTGCTCTCATAGGTTTTGACTTCTTCACATCAAGCTTTCAGGGTATGTTGAATGCTTTCATGCAGAGAAACAACATAAACTTGTACTATAGCCTACAGCTTCTTCCAAACTATGTAAACAAATCTATTTTTACAGCTTGTCAAGTTTCTGGAAGTGCTTTGGACACAGATTGGTGAATAGTTTTGTCCAGAGGCAGTAGTCGGTCTCAAGTAATTTGTTTTTAGGGTAATAATTATAATCTTGTGACATCTCATTATTTCTGATTTTCTGTTTCGCAACTGGGTTTTCTCAAGAATCTCTCCATAGAATGAGTTCATGTCTATCGATGCTTGTCCTGCTTTTCGTCTGTCTGGTTATTGGGATTTGGACCAAGTCAAGGGTTACATTGATGTTTTTCCCTTTTATGGACTATTCCCCTTAGCCATCTTTTCCTTGCACGTAATTCACAATCCACTAAGACTAGCTGGAAGGGTCAAAAGGAATGTCTTACTCATTTCATTGTAGGACATGAGCTGTGCCTGTGCAAATCCTTATGTAGGGTTGGGTTTGCGATTTTTCCATTCTTCTCAAAAAAATTTCCAGACATGCACAGACAATACTTATTAGTCGCTGGGTGGGCAAAAATTGTTACAGATAGTGTGAGCTGTTTTTGCTTTTAGTGTTTATAAATGTTTTTCACTTTTCAGGGGGTATTTTGAATCAATTGGCTACTGTTTTAAAAGAAGATCCAAACAATAGCAAAGCATCAGTCTGGTTACTTTCCCCCAGGCCTGTGCTCAAGGATACTCAAGGACAAGTGAGAAGCACCAGCATAAATACAGGAAGCACCTGAAGGTTTTTCCAGCATCTGCCACAGGAAATACGTACATACTTATACATTCTGACAGCCCTGAAGAAGTTTCCTTTATAATAAAACATGTCTCGCTGGAGAAATAAGAATGTGAAGAAGGCACCAGAAGTGATCCGCACTGTGACAGAGGGGCTCAAGTCTCTGTACCGCAAGAAGCTGCTGCCTCTGGAGCAGTATTATGGCTTTCATGACTTCCACTCTCCTAGTCTGGAGGATGCAGACTTTGATAACAAGCCTATGGTGCTGGTGGTTGGACAGTACTCCACTGGAAAGACTACATTCATCAAGTAAGTATTAATAATGTATACTGTACAACTGCACAATGAGAGCTAATGAAAACATGGTCTACATTTACTGTTTTGCAGGTACCTCCTGGAGCAGGACATTCCTGGAAGTCGGGTGGGACCTGAACCCACTACTGACTGTTTCACAGCCATCATGCATGGGGATGTGGAGGGAGTGATCCCTGGGAATGCTCTTATTGTAGACCCCAACAAACCTTTTCGAAAACTGAACCCGTTTGGAAACACATTTCTTAACAGGTTAGGAAAGTAAACATTTTTAAACTATCACAAATACAAACACAAAAGAACAGGCTAAAGTAACGGGGAGAAGAAAAGATAACAGAAGCTTTTTAGCCTGTTGGAATTTCTAGTTCTTGTGCCAAATTTCAGAGGTGGGAGGCACTTGCCTTATTTGTGGAAAATCTGAGAAAGGGAGCGATATCACCAGAGAGGGTGATGAAAGCTCATGTACTCAGAGAGGAACTGCAATGTACACAAGTTCAAAGATGAGGTCAAAGAGCTTCCAGCCCCTTCATGGCAAAGACAAGTACATGAGGTCACCCACTGTACAGGAACTGAAGACAAACGTTAAAAACATAAAGCCAGGCTACCTCATTTTAACTACTTTAATTTTTTTTTTTTTTTTTTTTTTAATCTTTTTTTTCTTTGATGCAATGGAAATCATGCTGTAAGTAAAGTATTGCTTGAACAAGTCCAAAGTGACAGGAACATAAAGAGCTCCTGTTAACACACAGTGTAAAACTGGGATGATGCTTTTCCAACAGAGGCCCACTGTGTCCCTTTGGGTGTGTTTGTGAATGTACTTGCGTCTCTTTTTGCTTTGACTTCCTGTTCTGGAGCCGGTGGGCTCGTTAAGTTCATAAACTACAGGAAGCCATGTTGTTGTTCTAGCCACAAATTGTTATCACGCCTTATTGTTTGATTCTGGCACTAGTGGTCATTTTCCTTCAGGAAACTCTGAGCATTGAGAGGTCTGCTTCCATACAATGGTCTACAGAGGGAACAGGGGGAGTGGGGTGGGGCAGTATTCAATCTGGACCTTTTACATCATATGTGATAACAACTGTATGAAATCATTTAGATCTCAGGTTTGATCTTAAAAGGCTAACTTGAAGCATGTGTCTCTTTTTGCTGCTGGCAATACCAGGTTCCAATGTGCCCAGATGAACAACCAGGTCCTGGAGAGTATCAGCATCATAGACACGCCAGGAATCCTGTCTGGAGCCAAGCAGAGAGTGAGTCGAGGTGAGAGAGACTGCAAAGGTAAGGAGAGGGTGAGGGTTTCATAGACACATCCCTGACGCTCATATCATCTCAGCCCAAAGCTAACTCATGAACCAGTCTGTGTCACAATCACTGTTGGCAACAGACCTCCTCTCAGCAGTGCACTCAGCAGCAATAAAATGTTAATTAAAGACAGAAATAATGTAGATACCATTCTGCTGATGATACTGTTGAGACACCATCATTCATTTCATTGTGTTTCATAACTTAAACTCAATACTTTCATGCATTAAGTAACATACCATAGCCAATGTACATAATTTACTAACAACAAATAAAGTCTGTGTTTAAAACTTTGCTCACAGGTGGTTGGCATGTAGATGGGGTTGATTCCTGTCTCTTTGCCAATCGAGCTGAGTAGAAAGAATGTTGTATCTTCCTAGGGCAGGGACTGGAGTAAACATTTGCACAGTGCAGTTGTTTTAAATAATGTTATTATTGACAAACGATATAGGTCATAACTTATTTGTCAACATATGTAAAACATGAACATGTGTGTACTGTGCAATACTTTTCTACAGACAGCAGGCCAAAAAACTGTTCTACGTGTACATAAGTATGGAGCTGGGTTTGTGTCTGTGTTGACCTCAGTTCCTCTCCGGCTTCTGTATGTTTTGTATCTAGATTAATTTCTAACATTTATTTACTGTTTTATGCACTCAAACAGGTTATGACTTTCCAGCAGTGCTGCGTTGGTTTGCAGAACGTGTAGACCGCATTATCTTGCTGTTTGATGCCCATAAACTGGAAATATCAGATGAGTTTTCTGAGGCCATCGGTGCCCTGAAAGGCAATGAAGATAAGCTGCGTGTGGTGCTGAACAAGGCAGACATGGTGGGCACTCAGCAGCTGATGCGAGTGTATGGTGCTCTCATGTGGTCTCTGGGAAAGGTCTTTGGGACTCCAGAGGTCCTGCGTGTCTACATTGGCTCTTTCTGGTCAGAGCCGCTGATGGTTGCAGACAACCGTAAACTCTTTGAGCTGGAGGAGGAGGACCTGTTCGCTGACATCCAGAACCTGCCTCGAAACGCAGCTCTGCGCAAGCTCAATGACCTGGTGAAGAGGGCACGACTGGTCAGGGTGAGTATGACAGAGCTGCTGGACAGTATATCAAGAACATTAACAATAATTATGTGATCTTGTTCTATGTTAGGTACATGCCCACATCATCAGCTATTTGAAACAGGAGATGCCCTCTGTCTTCAGGAAAGACAATAAAAAGAAAAATCTAATTTACCAGCTTCCAGTCATTTTCTCAAAGATTCAACTTCAACACAACATCTCACCCGGAGACTTTCCAGACTGTACTAAAATGCAGGTTTGTCAATAAAGTTATTATAAACGGTTATTTCTTTAACTAGTTATCTGGTGATATGGTCTAAGTATTGGTTTACATTTTCTTTCATTTCAGGAACAACTGATGGTTCACGACTTCACCAAATTTAAAACCTTAAAGCCTAATCTGATGGCTGCCCTGGACGAGCTGCTGTCCGCTGATATTGCCAAACTGATGCCACTTCTGCGGCAGGAGGAGCTGGAGGCAGGTGACCAGCCCGGGGTACAAGGAGGGGCCTTCCTGGGCACCCGTGCTGGACCATTCACTGAGGGTGACCCATTTGCAGAGGAGAACGGAGAGGTGGAAGAAGGGGAGGAGGATATTTGGGTAGTGACCAAAGACAAACCTAAATATGATGAAATCTTCTACAACCTGGCTCCCAGTGAGGGCAAACTGAGTGGCACCAAGGCTAAGGACTGGATGGTAAGCTCCCGCCTCCCTAACTCTGTCCTGGGCCGCATTTGGAAGCTGTCAGATGTTGATCATGATGGTATGTTGGATGATGAAGAGTTTGCCCTGGCAAGTCACCTGATTGAAGTGAAGCTGGAGGGCCATGGTCTGCCCCCAGAGCTGCCCAATCGACTCATACCCCCGTCCAAACGCAGACAGAAAGGTTCAGACGCATAGAGACTGGGAGCCAGTTCACTTATGCTACTGTTTGTATTTACTCATGCTGAAATGCTGTATGCAATTTCTTTCAACACTTTTTATTTAAGTGCAACTTTGGCCTAGATTTCACAGCAAATGATTGTCTAAAAGAGAACAGTGCTAGTAGCTTCTGCTTAGCTTTGAGATTTACTTTGTATATGAGATCTTAAAATGTCTACTTGTTTTTGCTAAGCAGAAGTAAGTGAAGTTAGACGCCCTCTAAGAGAGCGGTTATTTAACAAAAAGTGAGAAAAACACACAAACTGTCCTGTGTTCAGTATTTACCAGAGTAATTATTATATTTAGATTACCTTTTAGTATTTCTGACCAAAACATAAATGCAAATATTAAACTGACTTTCACATTTTTGCTTTGCATACCACAAATCTGTGCTAACACTTTACAAATATATTTTTATATTGATGTTAAAGCGTTGTATGTGTGTAGATGACCTAGCATATACAAAACAAAACATCGAGACTTTCGTCCTATAA
>JAVQJW010125779.1:0-11617 GCA_036025195.1 Hypseleotris klunzingeri
GCTAATGGAAAGTGCTAAAATCCTAATTTCTGTCTTTGCATAAGGCCAAAGACAATTACATGTTGCAAAGAAATAAAAAATAAAATACAATTAATAAAACAAAGCATTGAAACGTGACAAGACGAAATGCCATATTTTTAAAGGAGCATGAATAAGTCTGTCATCACTTCTTGTCCTGATCTGTTGATGGATGTGGTATTTGAAGAGAATGTTAACATGATGCAGCACAGGACAAAAACAGGTCGAATCACTTTGTTTTCTTCCTTCAGACGTATGCCAACATTTTTCAACTAATAAAGTTCTTCCTTTCTCCAAAAAGGCAAAGGCGTTTTCATTTACCTTGAGGATATGTTAATAGCTTTTCCGGTACTGCTTTTTACCGATTAAATCTACTTGAAATGTTAAGTTTTGCTTCCTTCTCTACGCGTGTGAGAATACAAGCACAAAACAAGACTAAATATCTTGCTTTAGTCGAAACTCTCCTCCATTTGTTTCTTCCGCGCCGTCGAGCTCTCTCCACTCCTCACAGCTTGCGAGGCGGGATCGAGGTTAAATTTTGTCAGTACAAAGTCATTTAGCCAAGAGGCACATGCTAAAAGATTTATGGGGGAGAAGCAGTGCCAGGGGTGAGCTTCTCAATTTCCTCCAAACAGCATCTTTCTGGAGAGAGAGGGAGAGAGAGTGTTTACATGCAAACAGTGTCAGGGAGCTCAGAATGTTAGTCAGTGCAAAGCCTAACATTTAGTCGGAGGGTGACACCCACCAGGCATATGAACAATGAGACTTCATCTGGGGGCTAGGGTTATCCATATAGGAAGAGATAACAGGGGATCAGTGCAATGTTATAACTATGGGACTGTAGGAGACAAAACCTTGGGAAACAATTGGATTTTTTTCAACACAAAATAAGACAGATAAACTTAACTTGATTTGTATTTATTTATTACTATCCAAATATTCCATAAAGACTTGGAGAGTGGAAAGCGCTGAAGTCTTGCAACAGTAAAAATATACTGCCAAGACTCCATCTCTTAAATCATCTTGTGGACTGGATGTTATAATAATGCCTAAGTCTTATATAGCGCTTTTCTAGACACTCAAAGACGCTTTACAATTTCAAGCATTATTCATTCACTCCCAGTCATTCTCAGTGGCAGAAGCGTGGCTGCCATTCTGCGGCCCCACCTGACCACCACAGTCATACAGTCACAGTAACACATTCATTCACAGGCAAGGTGGGTTAATGTCTTGCCCAGGGACTCAGCGACAGTATACGCTTGGTGTACCTGATAAAGTGGTTGTTGCTGCCCCATGTTTTCTTTTTTTATCTAATAATGTTGATATGAGTGCAAGCAAGTACTGGGGTTTTTTAATAACTGTACTTACTGAAATTGTCACTTTCTTTGACAAAATACACAAGGCCTTTTTTGAAACACAGACTAAAGATTCTCAGGTCACACTCCACATGAGCCACTATGTGTGTACGTGCATTTGAACACACAGTGATGTTCTCCCTGCGACATGTTGTTTATCACAATGCAGAAGTCTTATTATATATTTAAAGGACCTTTGAAATGATTATGAGCTTTTGGCCCACGAGCCTCTGAACAGAAGAAAACAAAAAGAAGGGGGCGAGACAGCATAGGTAACACAGGGGAGAGAGGGAGTGTGGAGGAGTGTCTCTGGAGCTAACAAAAAGAGATCAAACATGAACTCATTTTACAGAAACACAATAATAGAAAATAATGAAGAGTAGAAAATGGGGAGGGTATCACTGTCACTGGTTGTTGCCATACACCTTCCAACCTGGCTCCCTGATTTTTACCAATAAAACAGTGATATTGTCAATAGTTTAGTACTAATGGCCTCATCTTGATCACTGTCTATTTGTACAATGAAACAATTTTTCTTTTTGTTAAACCTGCTCAAATATCTGTTTAATTTAAGCACAACTAATCAAAATGAAATACATCAATAAAACAGAAATTATAGTACAGGACTATGGTTTTAAGTTGAGTAGTACATTTAAAAGAATAGCATTGTGTGTTGGCAGGCTCAGGGGTCAAACCACCAACTTTCTTGTTGTAAGGCAGAAGCACTAACCTCTCACTGAGCACCACTGTTTTATTTATTTAACTAGATATTTTTATGACCAGAATCACATCTAAATATATAATTCTGGTCACTATGCAGTTCTGATCTCAACTTCATGGAAATTTGGACAGAGTGAAAGATTAAAAAAAGTTTATTCAGAAGTTCTCCTTACTTTAGTTTTGGCTTTACTGCAGTATTTTTACAGTTTTGTGCGTAAGTTTATTTGCTAAGTCCTGTCTGAAAAAACTTAAAGCTTCTTCTTCTATCTGCTCCTTTTAGCCCTTTTCCCTCCAGTGAAAGAGCACAATAGTCCTCCACCCTGGCCCCTGCCAATCCCACAATGCCTGGCGGTGGGTCTGGCAATAATTCAGGGCAGGACTAAACAGCTGGCTGCCTGACAGGAGAGCTGCCAAGACCTGGCAATGAGCGGCAGGCTGCTAACCCTTTCACATTTTTAATTAGACCCACACAGCCATGTCTTTGAGCCATCGTAAATATACCGATGACACGCCGAGCATCATTTGTTCAGAAATATTTGCTTACAAAATACTTTCTGTGGGATTTATGCCTTGTATGCAATACTATCTTCCAATGTGAACGCAGATAAGGAGAGGCCATGTATTCTACACTAGAGGGGACATTTTTGTAGAGATCTGTAAAGAATTAAAGTAATCAGTTCAAATCTCATTAAGGAAAAGGTTGTATAACTGCTTAAGCCAGAGAACGAATTTGTGGTCAAGGTGTTTTGTTTTCTCACCTGCAGTCTTCTTCTCCAAAGTTTCCAAATGTTCAGTATCTTTGTGTAGGGCTTGGTGAAAGTATAGACCCAACATGGCCAATTGTAGGTGGCTGGCCCAAGGATCGAACCCACAACTATTGCCCACCCCTATTCTCAAGCACCGCCAACATCTTGTTCATCACAATAACATTGGTGTTGCTCTGACCTGTAGCAGGGATGTCAGACAGAGAACATGTTTGGGATGAAACCTGTCCAGCTCGGTGGGCCGTGGGCACTGTGGGCACCACCGGGGCCCAGTCGTAGCCGCGCAGACCCAAGAACAATAGGAAGAGTGTTTACCGGAGCGAGGGCACCATGTGCAGCAGGGATTACCACAGCATTATGACGGCAAGACGCCTCGCCATCTGGACACACAGCGCAGAAAAGACAAGACTATAATGAGTATGCAGAAAAAGAGCTTTAGAAAGGAAGGGTAAGTGTGTGGGGCATGTTTTTGTCCATCTAAGAATGCAAGGTGAAGGAGGAATACATGTGAAAATCACTAATTCCCAAAAGTGGCAATTAATATTACAGTAAATATCCTATTTTCTGTGTGAAACAGTGGCAGCCAAAACAAAAAAAGTAGATATTAGTAGTAAAATATAGTTTTTTAAATAATGAAGGTGGTCTCATATGTCTCACAATAAAAAGGTTGGCTTAATAAACGTGCACCCTGGAGTAACTGTCTCAAAGTTCTGTTTTGGTAAAGTCACACTGAACTTCCATTATTCTAAATGAAGTTATGTGATAAACTTTAGGTCAATTCAATGATGTGTTTAAAATAAATCAGTTATTGCCATTTGGAGAAAAGCTGACAAAGCCAGTAATAGCCTTTAAGCTTGGTTTTATTTTAGAAACACTATATAATAATATTTTTAGCTTGGCACCTAACACAGTGCATGTACAGTCACCTAAACCATATTAATTAGTTGATGTCTTAGACAAGTTTTCCCAATTAGGGAGCTCAGTGTAATGTCAGGGCTCAAAGACAAGCTGCGTTTGGACAGTCACACTCATCCTCTGATGCTCCAAAGTCTAATTGGGACAAAATCTGGTCAAGGTAGCGTTACAGCAATTGCCTCTGAGTATTTTGACAAATTTGTGCAGCTATTCAATTTGGAACAAAACGTGTGGTTTTCTAAAATGTTGAAGAAGGGTTCCTGCACTGGCCACCTCTTCCGCCTGTCTTCCTGCCTGAGTATTGATTTCAGCTGATCCAGGAAAAACACCATGTTGGCCCCTTCACAAAATTTGCCTTCACTTTTAGACACACACTTTGAAATACTTCCTGTAATCAGGAGGATGCCACTGGCCTCAGATGGAGGAAGGCCGGTCTGGATGAAATATAACGCATCTGGAACCTGACCGCTGGAGGAAGGAGCTGTGTGTGTATGTTTGTGTGTGTATGTGTGTGTGTATGTTTGTTGTGTGTGTGTGTGTTGTGCGAGTGTGTGTGAGTGACAGGGCTAAGGGTCCTGGCATGGTCGTGCTCTGAGTGTCACATGTTGTCAGTGTGGGTCGATGAATGGTCACATCCAGCTGGGAGCACATCTGGACTCCAGGGGCTGGGACGAAGGATGAACTTAAAGGACTTTTGGCCTCATCTACAGGGACACACTGGTCAGAAATATCTTTGACTTTGTCAGCCATCTATCCTGTCCTCTTCTTCAGTTTCTTCAAAGTACAATTTTGATAAAGATGTTGCAGTTATCTGTTGTGAAAATAAAAATCTGCTTTCCCTTGAAGGGGAGTTAGTAGTTAGTAGTTTAGTGGCTAACTTGAATTAATATACAGAGAAAGAAGGCTGATGCAGGATGACTTGTGTAAAGTACAATCAGCAAATGCATTTATTGTCTTTTTTCAGCCTTGTATTTGGTTTATTTATTTTATGATTTTATTGTCTGGCAATTGCTATTACTGAGAGTAGCCTTGTGGCATGTCCCAAATAAAGACCAAGTATGTTCAGAACACAGTGCTGTGTGGAGCTGAATAAAGTGGATGGGATGGCTTTAAATGCATTACCTGCAAATATTTTCAGTACAGCTGTAATAATCAACCCAAACACAATGTTCCTTCCAAAAATACCCATGTAAAACAATTTTACATAAACAGGACAATCAATTTCCAAACACTAAGGGAAATGTATTTTGTGCAGTTTTAACCTGAAAGATAACTTTTCCTGGTAAATTTCAGGGAGGCTTCACGATGCACTGTAACAAGCAGCACTTAAATGAAATGTAAACAGTTCCTCCGAACTACCTTGATTACAATTTGACCAAAAATCACAGTGTAGTCATCAACCAATTTAAGCACTGCAATTTTTATTTTCCAAAACACATTTCACACCACAATCATAATCAAACTATAGTGTATTTTGGAGTCTTCATTGAAACCCAGAAAACTGTCTTGTCTTGTTTTAAAAGAATAATCCAGCTTTGATTTAACAAGTATAACTAACCAGAATTTGATTGACACATGCTGCTACACCGCCAAGGTGGCCTATAATGTCAATGACAAGTGTCCCTGTGAGGCCCTTTGTGTGCATTTAGGGTTGTGTGCCCCCTCCTTCTGCTATTTCCAGCCACACCCCGTCCCTGCAGATGCATGCTGATATGGAGGGATGGTTGCAGGGCAGCTATGGCCCGACTCAAACGGGCCCGTGAGGCCTTTGGCAGCAGGCCCAGATGGAGAGACAAACCACTGGAGGCCCCACAGAGGAGCTTTGGGGAGGCCAGGGATGGATGACAGAAGCTGGGATCAGACTGGCCCAAGGCAGGTGCTAAAATACTGGCTCTGGTTTCTTTTGGTGGCGACTGCTTTGCTAAATCACCTCCGTCAACTTGCAATCTGTGAGTGACTCATAAGGATCCTTAAGAAAAAAAGAAAAGTGATTTAGAAATGTTTACAGTTTAATATTGTTTTAGTGGTGGTTTAGATTTAGCTTACCTCTAGTTCATTCACAGTTTTGTCCCATTTTACTTGTGTTTTTCACCTGGTTCAATCCTGGTTTACTCCTTGGTTAGTCCCTGTGTAAGGTGGTAAATACTGATACAATTCGATACAAAAGTGACACCAGATATTTGACTTAAACATTCTCCCCACAGCAGATGACAGGGCTGTTAAATGTCATCTGGTCCAAACTGGTTTGATAAGAAGTTGTGTCAAGGTGCATTGTCAAGGCTTGCTTCGATTCCAGAGAGATGGTTCTTTTATATATATGAAATGACTTGCACACTGTAACCTACAAAATATTTTTATAACAAGGTATACTGACCATGAGAGATAAAACTGTAATTGCTTCTCCTTTTTTCAGTTGCAAAAGCATAAAACAATGAAGTATTTATCATTCAGCTTCTTTTTGCTACTTGCGCTAAGTTTGTGGAGACTATTTAGTCTTAGGTGGAGAGTACCCTGGGCAGTGTCTATGTCCAGACAACACCTTTTGATTTTTAAACAATCTTATTTTTACTTGTATTTCAATAACTACTAGGATATAATAGGTGTTTTCATATGTGACGGCATCCTGAACATGTCATTTCTCTCATCTGATAATAACTATGCCCTGAAAAATCTTTTGTTCTGTGTTCACTTGTGTGTTCACTTCAAACCTTAAGGACACACACCTGCCTCCTCATGCCCTCACCCTATAAACATCCTCACACCTGGTCACCTCACATCTCCTACACGCTCACATTCCCACATCTATCCTTGTTCCTTCCATCATATTCACGCTTAATTCCTCGCTGTGTTAAGATGCTTATTCTCCATCTCTTGATCTGCAAGTCATCTTTTAAACCTTTTAGCACGGCTCTGGCCCCGTGGACTAATCGTATTCCATAAATATTTAAAAAGGGGAGGAAATCTGCTGGAGGTTTGCCTTATCTGACGCCCCGAAGATAATCATCTTAACCGGCACCATTATGATTTTAATTACCTGTCTTTGATTTCCTAACTCGGAAGCGTGGTTATTCCTGGCCCTGCGGTACATACCAGGTTAAAAGGGTCTTCTGGATTAGCTCCCCTTCGATAATTGAGTCCATGTCAAAATGTAGATTTATCCGTACAGAGGTGTTTAAAGTTAAAATCTCCAAATCCAGTCTCTCAGCCAGGTATTTCAATGCTGATGTAGAAGATACCACTGGGCACAGATGGCTTTGAACTTGCCCAAAATTATGCATTTTGCCACTTTTTTGCATTATTATTAACCATTGCTTATTCAGTCCTAGCCAAGCTCATAGGCTACTGTAAATCCAGATATTTTAAAGTGGTGATTCCTCTTGTGTTTTCATTTTGTCAAAGACCAGGCCATTAATTTTACTATACATTTTAAAAACTACATAAACTTAAGCAATCATAAATCAATTTATGTCAATATAATATCAATACGTTTTTTATAAAGGGGTTAGGGTTTTGGTATTAATATTACTTTGTGATTTCATTTGTCAACTACACAATGTCACTATGCTACTGCTGAACTTATAGTGTTAAGTTCACGAGTATGTAACAACTAATCTTTCATGGAACCGGTTTCCTCGCAAAACATTGGTACTCAAACTAATTTGGGTTTACAGAACTGCTATTGTGTCTTTGGGCAAGACTGTTTTAGAATGTTTTAGTGATTGTAGGGGAAAGGTTGTTGGCATGGTATGTCTGTCATGTCTCTTTCGGTATGCCCTAAGGCAGCATGCTACCACAAGTGTGCAACTGCAAACTGAAAGAAAAATGGACAATGGAAAGTGTTTTGAGTGTTGAAAGTGCTGTGTAAATACAATTTTAAATTGATTTACCATTTAATACATCATATGACATGTTATTTCACTTGTGGTCATTTGAGGTAATTGGCGGCCTTCACAAACATTAGTAAAGTAAGTCAGTAAAGTGGATGACTGTTTCATTGGTTAGAATTGAGGGACATAAAGTTCCTGTCAGCACCAGTGACTTACACAGAGCAGATGAAACTTATTTCTGTTTAAGTGTGTTTTACAACATGCGCCTCTCTGGACCCATGAAACATGTTATTATTTCAACATCATGTCACAAAATTATGATTTACAGCGCAGTGAATTAGACTACATCCAGAGCCGATGACAAACAGCACCACAGTTAAGTAATTGCATAAAAACTGCACTGCTCTGATTGTCAGGTCCAATCTCTAACTATATTGACATGTTGTAAGTGAAAATTTTACAGATTGGTTTGAACTTCAACTTTATGTACATGACTAAACCCACTGACTTGAGCATGTACAGTAAATAGGTAAATATATTGCAATATCCAAAAGTGTAACATTTTGAAGACATTATATTCAGGTAAGCTCTAAAGTTAGACAGAGAATCCACCTGGTGGCTGTGTGTGTGTTTGCAGCACAACATGAAGAGGAGGAACATATTTTTCCTTGCTGCGGGCAATCGCTGCTGTTACTGCCACCGCCACTGCCAAAAACAGAGGAGAGGGAGCATGTAGCCCCGAAGACAGCCAGGACTTGTGGTGTCTGTCTAAAGCCCTCCATCTTCACCCCGCCTCTATATCCGTGTTCAAATGGTGAGCAAGTGACAAGACAACTGGGGATAACATGAGGCTGTAATTAAGTATATTTTAGACAGAGGTTCTCCAAAATATTTGTTCTTTTGGGTACAATAATATTTTGCTAAAATGAGCCAGAATCAAGACAATGACAACAAAATATTAATGCAAAATATGACAAAACTCTAAAGCAGGTCTAAACTACTAACCGTGGTAGAACTTAACAAGGTCTAACCTAGTTCTAGAGCTACAACATGACTAAAATTATTCTAAACTATATAATAGTAAAAGACATGTAGACTAGTAAAGGCTAGCACAAGTTGTCCATGTAACACAGTTTGAGAACCCCTGGCCTGTCTATGATGCATATGTTCAGTATTCACATGGGAGCGCTCACTTGGGCCACACACCACACACTGGCACAGGGTTTTAATAATAATGTCTGGAAAAATTAACTTTGAATCCAGGGCTTTTTAAGTTTGCCCACATGCTCAACAGGCCTGTCTGTTTTTTACTGCCAGCTTGTTAAGTGTCTTCTGGCAGCGTGAGGTAAAGAGGACTGGAGAAGCCCATTTAAGCCGCTAGGCCCAAAAACTGCCTCCATCACCAGCCAACAAGCAGCAAGACTAACTCAAGCCTTTTCATCATGTTTAACTATATTCATTATCCGCATAAAGACAAGGGAGTGCTGAGTGTAGCTGGACAGTACAAAGCAGAGGGGGCATGAGAAGAGGCAATGAAGCAGTCTCAAGGAACCAAAGCAGTTTTTTATTAACTACAGTCTTATTAGGCAGACTGCATTCAAAAACACGCAGAAACCCTTGACTCTTTGTCTACTGCCTAGAAGCAGGTGGTCTAAGATACTTGTTTACTTGTATATCATAGTTACTGGAAAGACCTGGAATGTCATATTTAAGAAACCATTTTATACAGAAGCATACACAAGACTTATGGCAAACATACAGCATGTCAATTTTAGATAGGTCATACATTTATTTTATACAGAGCAGACGCTTTATGCAAAAGTAATATTTATCGAGTGCATCAGTGCTTTTATGTGGATCTAACCTTAATCCCACTTAGAGTTTCCACTTTAGACGCTCTTGCGGTCAATTCACTATAGATGCACACAAGATAAAAGTAAAGTCTTTGCAAATATCCCACATTTTCCTCTCATTTTACATTTTGAAGCACGTATGGCGGGCCTCCCTGAAGACCCCTCAGATTACATACTAATGGCTTGTACGCACACACACATAGACATACACACAACACACTAGCCAAAGCAAACACACACAGCTGTCACACTTAGCCCCCGTCCAAACTAGCACCTCTTCTTCCTTGTGATTATGGAGAGTGTTGGCAGGGAGGCGCTGGTCTAATAGCCATTTAGCTGATTTGAGTAAGGAGATATTAGGGGGAAAGTTGGTGGCAAAGTGCTTTCATGCCGACTGCCAGCCCATCTCTCGAATGAAAAGCAAATTATTCTAAATCATCGGGGAGCGTGAGGCAGAAGAAGCAACCCCCTTTTATTTTTTGGATGCATTAACAATGTTTTCAGTCACTTTGTTGGCGGCATCAAAAAGGTAGGGCCCTGCCAAAGATGAGCCGGATAAATTGCCTAATTGATCCATTCACAGTTTTTAAATGATGCTTTATTAAGAGGCTCGGGAGTGGCAGCGGAGGTGAAGGAAGACTTTGGCACGCACATACAACCCAAACCATTGTTTTAGCATAGAAATATAGCTGGACAAAGACTATTCAGAAATGTTGGCTCAACACCATTCAAGGAGATTTACCGCATTTTTATAGTCTATAATAATAATAATAATAATAATAATACATTATGTGTTTTCAGCTCCTGAGACGGTCGGGGACCTTAGCAAAAAGAGTAACGGTATTCACAAAATACAACTGCAGGTTTGTATAATAGAAGCCTTTTAGCTTTTATTTACTGATTTTAGTCCTAACACTGGGAGCTATTCTATGGGTTTCCTCTCTGGTTCTTCATGGGGATATTAACATACTTCATCAAAATCAGTCTTCTCAACTGTTAGCATATTAAACTGTTTTAATCCCTGCATAAATATCACAGGCTTACACTATTAGGGTGATGGATGGAGGTGTTCACTGGGTGCACCTTGTGTTATGGAGTGACTGCAGAGTTTGAACTGAGCTTGGTGCAGAAAAACTCATGCTCAATGAAAAAGACAAGGGAATTAAAGGTGCCATAGGAAGTAAGTTGGGAAAACATCTATTGTACAGTGGCAACTGTGTACATCAGAACAAACAAATATAATAAGAAAAGATATATTTCAGTATGTGACATTTTAGAGGCTTGTCATCCAGACCAGTTGCCACAGCAAATCATCAGAAGCTGGCTCAAGCCTCTCAGTTTACCTGAGCTTAGGACTGGTATATGATATACTATTCTACCTTGTGACCAATAGTTGCACAACATGTTGCCAAACTATGCAACTTGTCACTGCAACTTTTTTTTTCTAAGGGTGTGCAGTCTAATGTAGCTTCTGTAATTAGAGATGATAACCATGAAACCATCAAAAGACACATTTATTAAGAAACGTTTTAATATTGGGTATATTACATCCAAACCATGGAAACTAATGTTGAGGTAGTGCTTTCTGCCTACCACTAACTGTTACTATATTTACCCAAACATCCCCCAAAATGCAACTCATACGCATTTCTTCCTGCGTTGTGGTGAGGCTGTGGTCGCCTAGTAGGTGACAGCAACTGGAAGCATGCTTAAATGAGGCACATGTAGCACAAAGTAGGAAGTGTTTCTGGTTTCCTTCCTGTTGCGTGACACATTGAGCTCCTTTAACAAAACCTCAGACAAAGACGGCTGCCATGTTTTCTCAACAGCCCTCTACTTGTAGTTGTCCTCGTCTTGTCTGTTCACTTCTGACAGCAACACAATTACACTTTCAGGACTGGCATAAAATTCCCCCCAAAACTTCAAGACACCAAATCAGCTCCATTCAAGTTAGTGACAGCAGACTTGTACCTCCTATTTGAAGCTGGATGGAGAGTAATTAGCTTAGCATATACTCAAAAATGACTCTGATGCCATGTCAAAGTTAGTCTAATTCTTTGTTATTTTTTGCACATATAACATGTGAAGCACTTGTTACGGTCCCATAATTAATTTGATTGATGAAACAGTTGTAGACAATCTTCGAAAAAAGCATTCTTAACTAC
>JAVQJW010125835.1:0-11617 GCA_036025195.1 Hypseleotris klunzingeri
TGCGTCAATCTGTGTGAACTATTGATTGAACAACTGTGAATACGGGCAAGAGCCGTGTTCCAGATATTATCGGGCAAACTCGTGCCAATTTCTTTTTCCCAAGACTCTTTTAGATTGCTGTAACAACTTAACTGGCTCTTATTGTGGTGATAACAGAATGAAAGCACTTTCAAAATATAGCAACAAGGTTTCCTTCACATGAAAGCAAGTGAAAATGTAGATCTGTTAACAAGCTCAACCATGCGCCCCTTCTAACAAAGATAACATGAGCCACAGGCCACACTTGCTGTACTACAAAAGCACTTTCTGTCTTTTTACTATAATATACTAACTCAAACTCCAGATTTAAATGTCAGTTGCATCTAAAATGACAGCATTATGCTTTGTGCTACATTCCCAATAGAGTTTCTACAAGTATATGACAAAAACACAATGAAGGTTTAAGCTATAAATCAAGCAGAAGTGTATGTCTTTGGGAATTAGAGGAAAATCTCAGGAATGCGTGACAGGCACCGTTCTGGTTGTCTCAACAACTGCATAGGACTGTTAATAGCAATGCAGCTCAGTGTTAGAATACTATACTAAGACAGCAGTATATGTGGCTTCTTTATTAGGTAGACCTATACTTAATTCAGTGGCACCTGCTGTGGTTATCTGCAGCTGTAACACACCTACATCATGTTTTTGCATCTTGTGCATTTAGAAATGAACAGTGATATCTCTCCTTTAATCTCAAGCAGTGCCAGACCTCTAGTATGATCAAGCCTACATTTTTGCCCACTGAGCTGCCACTCACTGGATATTGTATCTTTTTCAAACAATTTGCCGTAAACCCTAGACATGGTTGTGAAGTATTTTCTGAAAAATTCTTACAGCCACCAGGGTCCAACAACCCAGTTATTTTCCTTTTTTTAACTTCAGATATACAGTAAGTTCCAGAGTAGGTATATCGGTATATAGTATAGGTCTACCTAATAAAGTGGCCCTCGAGGGATAGTAGACGTATTTTTCTGAATGGCAGACCATGGACAAAGCCTCCTCCACCATGTACAGTATAATTTCACCCATGGCATTCTCAGTTTTGTTTTGTAAATATTCTATCGCCACATAATTGGTCACTGCTCCAGGCTATACACAAAATGGTGCACTGCAAATATTCTAGCTATGCTGTATTTTTGTAATGTAAAATCGAAATATTTTATGCATTTGGAATTTCAATAAGGCTAAGAAGTGCTCAACCAGTGTCAATATTTAACGTTAAGTGTTATGCAGCTATCTTCATAAACATTACTGCATGAACAGAAAGACCAACTGTGTTTTGAGAGGTCCTTAAAATAAAAAAATGAGTAGGGTTGAGTGGAGGTGAATACAAAGAGCAGGTCTATATGTGGTCTCATTTACATAGAACATGAAATTATGGTTGAGGGTTCTTCAAGCCATTCATATAACAATCCACCACTATAGGCTTCCCATATTAAGCCTTTTACAGTTAGTATATAAAGCTTTCTCTTTACCTTTTAATTAACCAGAAAGGATTCAAGTGGCATAATATCCACAATTTGAATAAGGTCAAGAAGAACTTCGCACCTAAATCTAAAATATTTTGTCTTATGTAAATTAGGGAGCTATTCTTGTGGACATAATGAAAATGCAAAAGGCACAGATGATTCCAAAGTCATTGAGAGCTAATTTAGATTTTTTCATCCTAAGACCCTTGTAGCCTCTGACCCATACCCACAGGGAATAATGCACTTCTGGTGAAAAATTGTGATCTTTGCTGTGCCCCCCTTTTTCCCATCAGCAAAACCAAATCTATCACTAATACATAGAGAGCTGCGCAACACAGATTTCTTAACAGGGTCATTCCATTGGGCACGCTCATTAGCAAAGAAAAACCTACCTCCACTTTGTATAAAAAAGAAACAAAAGTGCTCATTGATCAGGCTGATCAATTAGGAATCAATAACCTAAACCCTCATCATTCCCAGTGCAGCGTAATTGCAGCTGAAATATAGTTGTCATCACTAAAAATCAAACACAGAGTGCTAATTGGAGCAGGCTGATTGCTGCAGTCATAACGGCATAAAGCTTTGCACTGGCCCAGAAAGACTTGTTATGGCGCTCATTGGAGCCTCCAAAAATAACTGCTCATGCCATTAGCAAGTGTCATCACAGAGGTCATTGTGTTGGCTGCCCATTTGGGGACATCTAAAACAGGGCAAATGCCACACAAGAGGCTGTTGTGTCCTTCTCATTACACTTGCACATGTAACTTACAAGATCACGTTTAAATCTGGTTTTCTGGGACAACTTGTGATTTGGGTCTAATGTTTTAGATGACTCCTCCAATTAAACAGTTATGTGACCTTCATGTAAACAGTCTCCAAAAGACTTTTGATAACTCATGGAGCACAGACAAGAGGCTTACAGAGGTGGTAAAGCAAGGACACAAAAACCTTATGCCACATTTACAAGCTGCCTTTGCACACACTTCACTCGAAAATGGCTTTACAATAACAGTCTTTATACATGTGGAAGTATAGTTTTCCTAGTGTCAAACTTGTGAGTAAAGTGTTAAAAGTAAAAGCATACAAATATAGCTTAATTATGGTGCTGTATGTAGCTCAGCTCATAGTGCCTGTCTGTTCAACAGTGGCAGCAGGGCAGAGTTTGGGAGAATAGGCATAGTAGTGTATACAGTTTCTAAACACCTCTCACTCCCTCTCATACACTGCCTCTACTTCTCCCTCTCAGTGCATTCCCAACCAAAGCGCCGGGGGCGCCATGCTTGTAAAGAAACCACAGCCTTTTGAGTGCCTCTTGTATTTACAAACGGAGGCATGTTGGAATCAAAGGCATTACCACACGACATAACACATTAAACAGTTGACACATTGAGGATTTATAGAGAGTAGATAGTCAGTGAGGTAAACAGGAAAGTGCAGTTGTTCCATTAGTTAAAGCAGCTGCAGTGAGTGAGACAGACTAAATCTGTTACACTGTGCTCCAGGTGGAGGCACCTATCACTTTCCCATCTACTTCCTCTTCCTCTTGTCTCTACACACCCCCACTATGTGCTCGCTGACTCCCACATCAACTACTTTCAACAGAGGCAAAGCTGTTCATTACCCCATGTTCTAAAAAATCCAAATGTGCAGCTAAGCTTTTTTTACTTCCCATCTTCCCATCAGTTAAGCCCCTGTGTGAACTTGTTCCCGTTGTGTTGCTGTTCTGCCTATTCTCACCTCAGTTTTTATTTCATCCTCATCAGTGGGGACCTAAAAATAAATGATAAATGGAATATGATATTTTAAAGTCTTATCTGTTCTTACAGGGGAATAATAGGGTAGTTAATCCTGGAGATCCTTCTCAAACTGATTAATCAGCACATGCGGACAATCAAATAAATGATTTATATTCTCCAGTCCTGTGGTCAGACAGTTACCCCTGAAACCATCAGTAATAATTCAGGACCCTTCGCAGACCACAGACTGCAGCCTCCGCCTCACTCAGAGTCTGCTCTCTGATGTTCAAACTCCCTCACAGCCGTGCACACACAGCAACGAGAAAAAAAACTGAACTAATGTAGGC
The DNA here is from genome assembly GCA_036025195.1 of Hypseleotris klunzingeri. Taxonomy (NCBI): domain Eukaryota; kingdom Metazoa; phylum Chordata; class Actinopteri; order Gobiiformes; family Eleotridae; genus Hypseleotris; species Hypseleotris klunzingeri. Next base: position 3,592 of record JAVQJW010125835.1, read on the forward strand.
TGTCTACATGGCCAGGTATGCACATGAACCAAATATTATGCTGTAGAACACAATAGCACTGTAAGTAAAGCCACTTAACTGTACAATAAAACCATAGCTTTCATATTTAGCTTGACTCTCAGTGGCCTATCCACAGTGATCCTGATACTGGACATGGTGGGAAAAACATGTTACATATTATTTATGCAGATTTATGCTATTCTCCCTCCCATAGAGGTCAGTGCACAACCTTCCTCTGTCTATTCTTCTTCTACTCTCTTAATCAGGTAGAAAGCCAGAGGCTGAGAGCGCACCTTATGGCCCTCAAGATGAGACTGAATGGCGGTCATGGGGGTACAACAAGACACACTGTATATACATAAATAAGTGTATATGTGTTCATGAGTGGCAAGGGGGTAAAGTCCACTTGTGGGCGTGGAATGTGTGCCCTTTGTGAGTGTGATCGCTGCTCTGTCAATACTTGACATAAACATTTTGACTGCAACTTTTACCACCTTGAACAGACTATACAGTATGTACTATATACTACTGTAAATACATCCAAATCCCTGTTGTACTGGCCTTTTGATGGTCTAGTTCGTTCATTGGTTGGGATGATCACTGCTCCATGACCATGACACTGTGTCTCAGCTGTTATATTTTATTATTGCCACTGGGTATTACAATAACCATTTAAATTCCATCTAGAAAACAATGGCCTAAGGGGAGTTTACACATGCTAACGTTGTAGCTATAACACATTTTCATAACCTTTCACTACAGTTTGGTAACTTTAGACCTTCCACTTCCTGCATCACAACTGCATAAACTCAGGTGTAAGTGACCATTCAATAGTTGCTTTTTGTCCCTGATAAGTATGAGTACAGTGAATAGAGCTAGAATAAAGAGCCAGTTTCATAAGTGTTACTGTTGTCTTTGATCTCTGCTCCTGCTCCACTGTGGATAAATCAGACACACAAATATTTATGAGTGGACAGAGAAAATGGCTGCTCTGGTGTGTATATGTGCCCTCCTCCCTCTCACTAGGCTGATGTGTGCATGAGGCCACCACAGACCAAAGCCAGTGTATAGGCCCCGGGCCACATCCATCATATCTGCTCTGGCTTTTGTGTGGCCACATAGAGGGCCCAGACAACCAAACTGCACCACAATAAACACTACACGTTTACTATGGATGACAGATAGAGTACAGCAAAAAATACCACTAGAAGAATTAATCTAAACAGCCATTATACTGTGCTTGCTTGTGCTATAAAACATTCATAGCACAACATTGGAATAAACCTTTATTGCTAGTTCATCAGAAGCAAAAAAAAACAATTTATTAATATCGCCATCTTGAATTCTAGCTATTTGTTTGTTACAAGTCAGACAATAGGACCTGTCCGTGACTGGATCTACATTCTAATTGCAACCCTAGCTCTGACATTTGCTACACATTTTCTCCATGTACTAAACATTACATCTTAAATTTGTGGTCAGTAAACATTCATCTAATATCCTGCAATTAGTTTTTATAAGTTATTACATGTTTTAATTGTAGGTTATTACAGGACCTAAATATCTTGGGATAGTCAGAAAATGAACTTCACACATAATTGTAAAATTCAGTTGTTGGAAGAAGATGGACAAACTCAGCCAAATGATAGATAATGATGCATGTTGTTTAATATTAGTCTGAGAAAGTGCCCTGCCAGTGTACAGTAAGAGCTGATGAAGTGTGTGTCTGCGGACAAGGGTGGCAGGAGAGGGAGGGGGTCTCGTGGTGGACCGGCTTGTCGATCGATGCAGTGATTGGCAGTTAATGGCTTTTCCGGTTCTGCCTTGGTAACCCTGGCCTGATGGCTGTTGCCTCTGATCAGAGATGGCAGATGGTGTTTGATTTTCGTACATAAACCTGTGACTTTGTAGGATGGCTTCATCATGTTTAATCATTAAAAAGTTGAATATGGAGAATAGTCCAAAGTGACAGTATGTGTAGAGTATATAGTTAACAAAGTAGCCTTCCTTAAAACAGTGTTCCTTCCTTTAATCTCATATTTAGCCGTGTTAGTTCATTTAATATAAATAGAAAAATATTTAATAACAATCATGGCAATAGTGAGGATGTTCTGTAAGTAAAAGCAAAATATAGACATGATCCACACTGGATGCACAAATGCAAAAAGAACACACCCAAGTGACATAAGTAAATAATAGAATCCTGTTTTACACAACTTATTAAGATGCTCACTCACTGGGCCTCTCTTGCCTTGCAAATTAATACATTGATCATTTGAATAATTATTTGCATTCGACAACTCACAATTTCATGTACAAGTTTTAACAGCTCCCCGGGTTCGTGTTTAAACAGTAGCGCCACAGACAGTCCTTATGGTTCAAATTATTTCAACATGACTGTTCCAACCTAACAAGCATAAATGAAGGAAATTCCTATTTAGTGACAGAGATTGTCCATCTGAAGCACACAGACAAGTTTGAATTATTCATCAGTCTTTAATTGTAGGGATAGTGTTGACTGAATGTGGAAACATTATAAAAACATTTCTTTGGAGCTAGAAGACAAGGCGGTGAGGAATAGACTGTGTGATCAGGGAGTAAGTTTTGTGGTTTAGTGGATGCTTTTTGTTCATCTGAAGAGTTCTCAAAGGCAAGAGGCCATTGTAAATGAACATGAAATTGAAAAGGACTTTATAAAACACAAATGTGCGAAAGTGCTTACAGTGAACAAAAGCCAAAACTTCAGTCCTGTGCTTTCACCAGCTCTAACTTGTAAAAAAAACTTCAGACAGTGTAACCCTGAGGTTTGCCACATAAACCAAGCAGGCAGAGGTGAAGGTGAAGGCCACTCTGTCTATTCTGGGCATCAGTTTTGTCATGTAGGAATGTGGAGGCCATAAAGTATCTTTGCCCTTGAAACACTCAAGAGCATTCTTGTCCCTAACTCTTAAAGCTGTCTCTCTGTCTTTTGCTCACTATCACTTTTCTCTAACTTCCTCCCCCTCGCTCTGACTGCAACAGCCAGTTTAAAGTAGAACACAGGTGTAGAAGACAACACCCGTGGGAAAGATAACATTTGGGAACATTCCTCGGGTTAAAAAGGAACTTTTCTCCCCATATTCTTCATCTAAGCTACTATGTAATTGCTTTGTTTCCAGGACTTTGCCTCGGTCCCCTTTGTGCTTCCAACCCACACTCCCTCATCATTGCGTCTTACATCACTCCCAAGCCATTTCCATATAATCATTTAAACAAGTCATTCTATTCTCTGCTGTTTTATATTTTAATCTTTCCATCTTAACTATTCTTTGTATTCAATAAAACACAATGATGAGAAAACAAGGTGCAAAATGATCGCTTCCAGAGGCCCCAATAAAAACACATGACACCCTGGGCTGCTCCACTTAATTACAAAAGGATGAAACCTTTCTCTGCTACATCTGGAGAAAACATTGTCTGCACAATGCTGATAGATTTATAGCTCCCAGTTCTAACCCCGGACTGCAGCACATAGCAATTAGGCAAAACACGGATGAACATCTAGCCCTGTGAATTTAGACAGAAACAGCTTTTCTCCTGCTCCTCTGAAGAAGAGGCCTCTAATGGTCCATGGACTATAGATAAAATGCATCAGCCACAAAATAGTCCCTTGAAAAACTCAATAATTATTATTTTTCTCTCAGCCATGGTTACTTTATGGTTACTTCCTAAGGAAAAAAAATTTAATTTTTCAGCACATTGCAATATCAACTCCATATGCACTACTATCTATCTACTACCAACCCTAATCAAAACAAAAGTTACCTTCTCAATGCAACTGTTCTACACTCTTATTTTCTGGAATATACTATATACTGTAAATTGTATTATTAATCATATCAGTTTGCAAGAAATGGTAAAACCTAAGATGGTGGAGTGGTAAAAACCTAGAGTAACTGAAAAGTCTGTGCTCATGTAAACATCTGCATCTTACAATGCAGCTCATTTTAAATGCATTAGTACATAGAAATAAAGAAATAAGGTTGGCTGAGGACGCTGATTACAAATGGTTATGTAGTGGCAGTAATTGTATTTTATAGTAATAATACTAAAGAATAGATTTCTTTTGATAATACATTGTTTTATATTTAGTTAAGTATAATAAGAAGTAAATCACACCTTCAATCTAATCACAAGCCAGCACTGATTCACCAAGTACAACAAGTGTTTCTTTTGGTGGGACTTTGTAACCCCCAGATAATCCTGGGTATACGTAGCACAGCGGCAGAAGCAGAACCAGCAGCTGTGCCACGGGTCAATGCTCTGGACCCCGCTTTGGCTTTCTTGAGAGGTGGGAGGTAGAAAAGTTGTGAAATTCTTGCATGCTGCCAAACACTAAGCCCACTATCGCCTGTTGGACCTTTTTTTCTGTATTGTTACATGCCATATTCTTCTTCCACTCACCACTCCATGTAACTGTTAAACATACTGCGTACTTCCTTGCAGGCAAATTCTAAAGCACAAAGCGTTGCCGGATTAGGTGACATGACTGAGTAGGTGTTACAGGGGCCCATAATGATCCAAACTCCTCTTGTGAATGATGTCATATTTTGTGATCACTAGCAGTGGGAACAATTTGACCAGAAACTTTATAAAGAAATGTGACAAATGAATAAATGACTGAATTGATGCAGTTCTTGTGCCACTACAGGCCTATGTGTGTGTATCGGTGTGTATGTGCATTAACACGCTGCTGGTGCATGTGAAAGGAGAGAATGGGCTGTCTCCCAGGATGTGCAGCGAGCGCTTTATTAGAGCGGTAGTACCAGTAAATCAGAGCTCAGCCCTTCCTGGAATTGCTGCAACCTTTCCCACTGAGCACTATTACTGAACAATCATAGGCTAGCCATGATAATTAGCAGAGGATCTATCTATCCTTCCAACCCTCCTGTCGCCCCCACTCATTCTCCAGCCCCTCCACTTCTTAAACATGTCTGATGGGGAGCCTGGCGCCCACTGGACCTCACCAAAAGACATCTCTTCCCATTACCTGGAACAAGTTTACAACGGCAATTAGAAGAAAAGTGTAAATAAAATCATAATGCATTCTCATAACCTATCTATAGAAGAAAAGACGGTATCATTTCAAAATTACTGCTCTTTTGTAATTCGATGACAATGACATGTCTCAGAAAAGTTGAGACACAAAAAAGGTGGACTTTCACATGTGTTCCAGAGCCCATGTAGAATCTAATTAGTTGCAATGTGCTCCTTGGGTTTTTATATTAATATAATATTTGTTCCCATTTGGTTGTGGTTTTAGAGTTGACACATATTAAATCTAACAAAAAATTGAAGAGAAAAGGAAGGAAAATCAACTATTTATTGTAGAATGACCACAAGCCCTATGTCAACAGAAAATTGCCATCAAGGCCTCATCTCATTCTAATGTAATCAAAGACTTAATTGGTCTGTGATTATGGTTCTGACCCAGCCCTCAATGCACTGCTGTATATTGTCCAAGAGCAGTGGAGTCAATCCCTGTACTTAGTCATTAATGGGAAGAGGTCATGGGGGCAAGCATTCCTGTGTCTCAGAAGCCTGATATTTTGCTGAGAAGGATCATCATTGAAAACACCTTAATGTGTTTTCATATAACCACTAATCCTTTCATTTACAATACCGCCCCTCTACTTCTATTATGTTTCACTGTGTGGACTGTAGACGTTTTCTCCCATGTCAACTGATTCTTTTGGATTGCAGTGAAGGGGAAAATAGCAGCAAGTTCATTTGAAACATACTTTGTTTTGAAATTGCCCTGTGTTAGTCAGTCAAAAACAAATTCAGGACACGTGACCAGAACTAGTTAAAGAGACTTATTAGAATGAATATTTGTCAAGTTTGTGAAGCAGAGAACCTCCGGGGTGTCAGGACTTTCTTGGTTAAAGATTCCCCATCTGATAGTGACGGCACTTTCTTCCTCTCCTTCCATTGCCAAGCGGCATCTGGAGTGGATTTTGTGCTAGCAGACACCGAGGAACATGATTACATTCGGCTAACTGTGCTCTAAACTGATTATGCATGTGCCAAGCTAATGGACTACATTTGCAAGAGGAAAAATAACATCCAATCAATCTCAATTACCGCCGATTGCACCAGCCCCTGAGACAAGGAAGGTAGCCATACCCCCCCGGCTGTGCTCCTCCCCTTTCCCTAACCTCTGACTGGAAGCACAGGCCTGTGGCTGGGCCTAGACCCCACCCATTATGTCTGCTTATAATGGGCCAGTTGAATTATCTCACCTACACATGAATACATACTCAACACATACATGTTTTATACATATTCTAAGGAGTCAATAACAGCATGTTTCTAAGAGTTTCACTAATTAATCAAAACAAATAATGTATTTCTGTGCAGGTGTTTCTAGTAGTCCATGGATGACTTTTGTGCTATCTCTTCATTGAAGAGAGCAAATGGTAGTTTCAGAATTGTTTAGCTGGCACAAAAATCGTTTTCATCATAATTTTTCAACAGAGATCCTAGTACTACGGGAAAGACAGGCCCAATATATCGAAGTCCATACAGTCAGGATGACTCGCAAGATCTTCTGTAGTCTTTCGGAACATTCCAACATGCAGGGTAGTTGGGGTGATATTTTTAGAAAACCCTAATATGGGCCACATACCACAGACTCTCAAATTATCCCATCCAGCTTAGCCCTGAATTTAGACCTTCCTTTTTAATTCCTGTAATTACAGACTACAATTTCTATGGAGCTAAGCACACAAAGGCTCTGTTTAATGCAAACCAGTTTGATTTGGTTGAAGTGTCCCAAGCATCCCCCACATATTACAGACTATTTATGCTGACTTGTTTTAACCCCCAAAAGGTTCACATTGATGGTATTTGTATCAGATTTCATTGGGGAGGAATATTTTAATGGTGATTTTCTCTTGTTTGTAACCCGCTCAGTATTCTGAGTTTGTTTATAGTCTTGTGGGCCGTTGTGGGCTTCTGCCTGTCAGTATCTTTACCATGACAGTAAATCCAACACAGCACACAAGTGGGGTGTACTGTACTACCAAGAGGCCTCAGAACCATTTAAATATGTTGTGTACTAATCACATTAGTTATAAAACACTGTCGTATTCTGTATACTGACTTTCTCTTGTAAACGTTTTTTGTTTTTGAACCATGTATGTGAAACAAAGCACGTAAAGACCGTACAGTTCTGAGGCTGGGTGAGCAGGTAAACTTCTGGGCAAATGCACAGGCTCTTACTCAAAAGATCAATTGGTTTTAAGAAATATGAGGCCATCTTAAGAGGCTTAAGTCATAAAAAATGATCATGCCTGGATGTGTTATATATATTACATATATAATCCCTTCTGCCTGAGCAGCAGTGACATGTGTCTTCTGTCTTCAAAATGTAAGTATCTTTTGCATTTTTGGCTTATAGTGGATTGCACACATATCATAAAACTTAAATAGGTTACTGTCAATTTTATATTTATCCTGTGAGACCAATGAAATCCTTCATAGGTGTGAGGAGCAGTGGGAGAATGTCAGAGCCTGTCTATTTTGGGCGGATGGGACTGTCACTGGAATGTGGGCTGGGGTAAGTCCAACAGTCTGGGCTAACAGTCCATTACCATAGACTACTGTTTACTAGTACAACTGACGCATCACATTCAAATGACTCATGTGCTCATCGCTATATAGATATGATATGTGCTAGGACTCTCTTAACACAACCCCCCTTTGAAAACCCCTAAAAACAAAAGGGAAAAGGAGTAAAAGGATGGTGAGCCACTGGAGCAGCAGCACTGTTCACAATGTTGGATGACTTTCAAATAGCCTTTTTAAAAGAGTTTATATGAATCACTTCAAGCCAGTTTTAGTCTGAACAAAAACACTGTAATTATAGCAACACATTACTCAAATGTATTTTAATACCCTCTTGCCTTGAAAGCTAAACTAAGTGCATTAAAAAAGCATGGTCCATAAGGGTAAAAAAAAATCCACTAATATAATTTGTTGATTT
>JAVQJW010126422.1:0-10724 GCA_036025195.1 Hypseleotris klunzingeri
AATTACCATGTAGACAACATAACATTTTCCTATAATTTTGTTTACAGCTAGAAAGACTTACACAATGCATGTATTAATCAATTACTTCAATTCATTCATTTGGGTGGAAACTTGACCCATTTTGTACAAAATATCTTTCACATGAAGACTTAATAGGTGTTATTAAAAATGGGATGGTATCCCTGGGAAAAGTCAGGAGAGGATGTGAAGTGTTTCCTGAATGGATCCATTTTCAGGTTAGGACTGAAGACAGCCAGTCACTCTGCCAGCCTCCGTGGAGTGAAACTAATCTAATTGAGTTTGTGGAATGTTAGTGGCCAATGCAGACAAGGTGTGAGACGATGACCACTAAACAAAACTCTACAAGGGTTCAATGAGAGACTGAATTATAATTAAGAAATATTTACTGTGATACTGCATCTATGACTATGACTTGTGCTGGCAATTTAAGATGGTCATATATATATTTCTTCTACTATTATGATTGATCACTGAACTTTTTACAGTGGGCTGAATCAAGGTGAGTTGCCAAAACATGTACTAAAGGTAAGTTTATTTGTATAGCACAATTCATACACAGGGCAATTCAAAGTGCTGTATAGAAATGAAGAGGTAATTTATACTAAAGTTTGTATTTTATTTTTTGCAGATGAATAAACTGCTAAATCATTTACAAAATACCGCTTTTTTAGGCACAGGAGACATGTTTTTGTGCACATTTTCTCAATTTAAAGCAATACCATAACTTAAAGAACTACTAAACTAGTTGTAGAGGTACAACATGTTTCAAAATGTGCAATTGTAACTTGTGGAAGCGTAAAACTGTGCAACAATATCCAACAATAGTGTAAACAGATGTGACTGGATGAATTTGCATTGTTGCGTCATTTTACCAAGTTCAAAGTCAGGAGTACAACAATGTGTGTTTTGTGTACTGGTGGCCCTGTAATCTAATTGTGTGTGTGGTTAAGCAATGGCCATTTCCTGCTCTGTCGACAGCTTTGTCATTACTGGTCAAACTTTGCCATAGCAGCTACATGCCACACTCCCGACCGCACTGCTGTTAAGTGGCTTTTATTGGCTGACTTTTCATGCCGGGGCTAAACGGGGATACATTTTATTCATAGTGCTTGTTGGAAAGCCCGAGGTGTGTGTACGGTGGCCTGTAAGTGCGAAAAGGCTTTGCAACTTAAAGCCCCCTTTGCTTCCGGCACTGTTTTATTACAACTACTGTTTACATCTCCCAATACATCCTAAGTATTTCCATTATTAAGTTTGGACAAATCATTTGCCTTCGGGTTCAAAGTAGTATGCCATTGAAACATGATCCCACTGTTGATCTTATTACTGCCAAACCAAACAAGCAGAAATCAATTTCAGCAGGAAAGGTAAAGGAAGAAGGGGGGAACGAAGGAGGAAATTAGATCAAAACGATTGGAAAGGGTGGTGCTGGGCGGAGGTGGGGGTCTGTCTGTGAGATGTATGCTGTATGCCAGGAGACTTTGCACACTGCCCAAACAAGTTGAAAAACAGCGAGGGGTAATTTTAAGGCATTAAAATATGGTACCTCTCTGCTAGCCGCTCTCGCCCTGGAGGGGAAAGCAGACACCTTGGATCACAGTTATTTTTTTCATCACATACTGAGCCTTTTTTAAAGACTCTCCAAACTGTGAGAAAGTCTACTCCAGCTGCTTAAGCACTCAGCTATAATTATGTGACAGGTAAATGGTTTATATACAGCGGCTTTAGAGAAGGGTAGTTAGATTTGAGTTCAGGTTACTATAGTAACTTTTTGAATCACTCATACTTCTGAGGATAGTTAATATACTGTATAAATGAGTGTATTTTTTCTAACAATAGGCTACTCTTTAACAAAACTCCTTAACTAATTATTGGTATACATGATGAAAAAGTGACGTTTTTTTTTGTTCTTTATTTATTCATTTGTTTTGTTGTTTAAGTATTTTTGGACAAATACCTATTACCTCTACTTGAGCAATATTATTAATGCTGTTCCTTGAATACAAAATTTGGCTACTCTACCCACATCTGGCAGCTTTTTATTTCACACCCTTAATAGACTGTTAATTAAAATCCAAATTATGCTTCTCTAGACTGTACATCCTGTATTCATTAGTATTAGTGAGAAAGCCCTTTGTATAAATGGCTGATTAAAAACTCCGTTGATGATGTTTAAACTATGAGGACTACAGTTTTCATTCAGACCTTGTTTATAAAATGGCCAGATTGCAGCCGAAAGAGTGGATGTGATAAATTAGCCCTAAGACCAAATGTAAAGCAGTGGTTCTGGCAACAAGCCCATATGACCACTCATAAGCAGAGGTGTAGCAATGAAATGCATTCAGTTAGTACTAGGGTAATGTTTTATTAAAAATGTGCTTCTAATAGTAGAGCCTAAAATACAAGTCTAGTGTATTTTTTTGAGTAATATGATTTTAAATTACAATAGTTTTATGGCTTCTCTACCTATACTTTTGCTTACGTATATAGTGGAAACATGCTTAGTATCCCCATGCCTTTCATATGGGTGGCATAGGCATAGGGGTTAAGTTGGACCAATGAGCAAATTCTGTTAATACCAATTGAGTGATGTCATGGAAAAGTTATCCACGTTTAGCAGCTTCTACAAATGCTTCCTTCCTTCTCCATTTCCCACACAGGTTTTTCACAAAATCATGTAAAGTCTATGTTTCTAAGCAAATGTGTGTGGATGTTTATGCACGCAGATTGTATACAGATGACAAAGGGCTTCCATAATTGTGCATCCTCTTAAAGGTTAATGAACTTCACACTTTGCAGAAATCTGACAGCGCCCATAACATTGCATTCCTGCGTTATAATGTGTGTGCTCATTGGTGTGTGTGTATTTGGCAAAGGATGCAGCCAATGATAAACAGGAGCAGACAAGTCTATATGAGAATCACAAAAGAAAACATATAGTAATAAATATTACCAAACAAACCAGGCCATTTGTATGTTGTCTCCACATGGTTAAACCCGTGTACACACGCTTCTTCTAGCATATGGCCTATTCCTTACAGATCATACATATTTCAAATATGTTAATACAGCAGTCAATATATGCAGTGGGAGAATACAAAATGCACATTAGAAAGCCATGAATTAATCTCATGAAAAATGCACAAATGTCTAATTATTCTTTGGGACAATCATCAATTGCAAAACTGTTTTTTTCTTTTTGTATGGGAGAACAAGTAGTCAAGAGGGAAATGCACTTGTTCATTTGCATCTTGAGTTAATAATTGCAGTTTTTTAAAATGCTGAAGCAAAAGTGTTATTTTTTTTCACAGAGAAGCACCATTGAGAGTAGATGTATGCTAAATGAATGAGCAGGGATCCATAATGTTACATGCAACTTTGCATCACCCATATTGTTTGAAGAGAGACAGTGGTGCAAATGACACACTGCATTACAGTATGTTCAATGCCATGCCTACAATTTCTTTTTGGTTACATAAGACATTTACAAGACTTATGTGTTGTCAGCTTACTTCTTTCATTTTCGTTTTTCTCACCATCAGCATGGCAGGCTCCAAAAGTAACATACTTAGCCAGGGCTAATTGCATGGTAAATTGGCAATGGGTTAAGCTCTGGTTTGGACTGCTTATTGTTAAGCATATGTCTATTTACATGATTCAAACTCCTTAAGGATAATAACATGTCAAGATATCATTCATAGAAACAAAACATATACTCACACATCTAAACATAAGGAATACATTTGAGACTGTTCATTGCACCATCACATTAATAAAGTATTGCTCAGACTTGAAAGCATAATGTGTCTCTTCACGCTCATGCCAAAACATATTTATCTTAAAACTTAAAAGTCTAACTGCATTCCATCAAACGTTAGCATACCCTTAAAAACAAAGCTTCCCCACTCCTGTACCTCTATGAAATCTTAGACAAGCAGCATTTTTTGATGGCAGACAACTCGAACAGTAAACATAATACTGTCGACAAAGTGTGAATGTTTGTATCTTTTTTTCATTCTCATTTTCCTTTTTTTTCTTGCCCTGCTGTCTGCCTGTGTTGTTTTGAAGCGGTGAATAGATTTAAAAGATGCAGGATGACAAGACAAAGAGCCGGGGAATTGCCTGCAGGCACTTGTGCTTTAAGTCATGCCATTTCCTTGCATGGCAGGCAGCCCTAAATAAGTTACTTATGAGCATTTATTGGTGCACAAGTGTGGCATCTGTTCTTAGCTGCGGTTCTGGATGTAATTAGCTCAGAACCTTACACACTTCAATCAAGCGACACATTTAGAGATACTGCCCTCCCCCCAGCCCCGCACCCCCACTTTACTGAACGCTTCTTCCTCATTGCGTCTTTCAATCTCTCCCTCGCTTAGCTGTGGAATCCGCCATGCACAGTAATTACTCCATGATAACCTTCATGATCATTATCCCCACCAGCATCTACTTAAGCATTCCTAACTGTGAAGCTAAAGAGGTGCTGTGTTGCAAAGGCCTGTTTGATGACATCAGAGGTGGTAAATATAATGAGTCAAAAAAGGCCAGGCAAACTCTTTTTTACATAGAAGGTCAGTATCCAGTCAAAACATTCCCTAAAGAAAATGTTTTCAAGTAAAGTACACATTTAAATGACTTCCTAAGACTCATAATGCATTTCACCCAAAATGCGTATTCGTAAATTATTTATTTACTCCATATTCACACACTGGTTGTGGTAAACTACTTTGGTAGCCACTGTTGACCTGGGGCAGACTGACAATTCATACAGGCAAGGTGGGTAAAGTGTCTTGCTCCAGGGTACAAAAGCATCATCGTAGGAGCTATAGGATTTAACAGCCAATCTTCAGGATAGTAGACCTGTTCTACCTCTACTTCTGCTGAAGTTTTTGTTTTGAGGAACTGGAAAATATTATAATTTAATCAAGCCCTGGTCCAGCCATGTTATTATTTAAGATTTGAAACAACGCCTTAAATAATTTTAATAGGGTTTGTTTCACTGTGTACGAAAGTCTTTGTTTCCTTGTCTGTCTGTGTCCATGTGCATGTACTTAGGCACGGCGCAAAGAGGAATAAAATTTGATTAATTTCAGACGGATTTTGAAAATATATAAACTATTCATTTTGTTTTACACCGAACACAAGAAAAGAAGGTTTACACCTAGCCCAGGGGTACCGCCTTTGTGTGGAGCCTCCTTTGATATTACTGAGGGCTTTTTATTGAGCGCTTGACATGATAGATAAACCATACAGTGAATTGAATGGCCTTCCTCGGCAGCACCCAGTAAATGCCATTTGCCATTAACAATGCTGCAGAGGGGTACATAAACCATTAATATAACCTTTATGACCATACAATCTAACTGAGCATGTCCCCCTATACGCAGCTCCACTTCTGATGGATGTTTTAGCTTTGGCCCCTCTTGCAATGCCACTAAAAAAGCAGAATTTAATTGCACCAAACAGATGAGATGACAGACATTAGCTTTTTAAGTGCAGTCGTAAAATGTGGACAGAAAATATATACAAGAAGTGGTTCACCTTTCGTACAACACAAGCCAATACAATATAAAAAAGCTATTATTCTGTTACAAGAAGAACCTCCATGACCGAAGGTGGGTAGTAATGAGTTACATAAACTTTCTGAATTTTAGAGATTATATTGGGCCATGCTTCTTCTTGGGTAACATTGTTTTGAAGTAACTTTACTCTTGAATCCATTTGAGTACAAAGTTTTCTCTACTTACCGCAGCCCATGGCCTGCTGTGTGGGTTTAATTTAATGATTGGAAACCTGAAATTGTTCATGTTTTTTTTTCTTGTCTGATAACCTCCAAACATAATATTTTTTCTCCACTTAAATAGCTTTTTACTACTAGTCGAGTAATTATTTTGAAGCAACTATACTCCTGCTTGAGTACAAATTCTTCTTACCCACCTCTGCCCTGTGACCTGCTGTTTGGGTTTAATTGAGTGGACAGGACAAGTGCCTCTTCCAGGGTTAGGGGCGTGGAGAGGGTGGAGAGTGACAGACAATCAGTCACAAGATGAGTGGGCCCAGTACCGAGCCTTGTGGGGTGCCACCGACCCTCGGCCATTCCAGCAGAGCCGCCCCATTGATCATCACTAGGGGCCTATCAAGGATGGTTTGTGACCAAAGCAGGCATATGTGAAACAATGGTCAATTGTCGGGTTGACATGCATAAGCAGCTGGGTGTCTTTAATAGACTTGGGTAGACTCCCTCTATATGGTCCACAAAGCATTGTCTGTTCACCCCCTCGAACGAAAAGGTGTTTTTTCTGCACTATCATGTGGTGGCTATTTCCCCCACAGCCAGTGCTCTCCATCAGCTGAAAGGACTTTGTGGCTGACATGGCCTATATGTTTGTGTGTTGATGGTGGAGGAGAAGCTACAAGAGAAGAAAGCAGCCCATTGAGACACATGGCAAGGGGGGAACACACACAGCATATCACAAGGGAGCATCTGGTAGGAGGAATGTGTACATGATGTCAAATGATCATCCAAAGATAGGCCTCCCTTCATAAAACTAAAGAGGGTGATAAAGGCCAGCGCCAACAACAAGCGTTTATAGAGGGATAGCTTGTTTGTGTTGTCTTGTTGAAGAGTTTTCTTAATGGGGTTTCAAGATTGGGGAGGTTTAGTCTTGTGACACATGAGAAGGAATGTTTCCATGACCGAGTAAACTGTCTAACTCAAATTTTGTGGTCGGCTACAGGAACAGACAACATAATAGCTGCGTCCCCTCCCATTCCCTTCCACATTCATACCAAATATGCCTGTCGAGCAAGAAAAAAAAGTCTTCAAGAACATGCGTGCAAATCCACTTTGATCCACTCTTTGAATGCACACTTAGTGTCAGTTTAGGCCTAAGCGTGTTCAGGCACATGAGAGCTTTGAGGAGCCTGCAAACACCTGCTATAAAGCACCACTATAGCTATCAAATCACCACCTGAGTATGCACCATATATGACAAGTTAACAACCATATATCTACTAACAAAATAGCTATGTTAAAAAATAGCTAACATTTTTAATATTTCTTTGATAATTCACCACAACACTGTACTTTGCTGTGCAGTTGGTCCTGTAGCTAATTTTATATGTTAATTGGTTTTATGAAGAAAAACTACAGGAAAAACTAAGATTTTTCATAGATATATATGTAGTGTAACAACATTTTAACGTTTTTACTTGTGTGAAAGTAAACCCTTCATCTTTTTTGCTTATTTTTGCAGATTATCTAAAGATTTGGTCTGTTTGTTCATTTGTTCATTAGACAAACATAAAATAAAAACAAAAAATGTGGTATGACAAAAATCAAATTTGCAAACACATGCTATATTTCTATTTATTATTAACAAACCTGTCATTACGGAACAGGTCATGCACATTAATTCATCATCATTTTGCTACATAGCTCTAATCAGTGTCACATGGGAAATCGAGCTTCAAGGAGCCCTTTATCATACACTTTTCAGATCTTGACCTCTTTTACCATTAGCTAGCAGATTTAGCCACTTAGGACTTAACATAGCTCAAATAAGCAAATAGTTATTTATGTAGAAGGCAAAGTTAAATGGTGATTGTGGGCACTTCACAGGGGACCACTCACTTTACCTCAGAAGCCCCTCGGTGAGTGACCTATGTGCCTCCGTCTTGTGGTCTCTCCCTTGGGTGCTGCTGGATGAGGATATTCCCATTGGGATAACCACGTGACTATTACCTGTGGACCGAGCTGTCACAGTTAGGGGCCTGCATAAGGGAGATACTGCATACACACCACTGCCTCTGCTGTGGTGACCCCCTCAGGGAGCGCTGTGGCAGGGGGACCAGGCAGCTCTAGGGAAGCAGCGAA
Organism: Hypseleotris klunzingeri; assembly: GCA_036025195.1. NCBI lineage: Eukaryota > Metazoa > Chordata > Actinopteri > Gobiiformes > Eleotridae > Hypseleotris > Hypseleotris klunzingeri. The sequence goes on from JAVQJW010126422.1 coordinate 7,895, forward strand.
TGCCATCAGTCAAGAGCTGGCCGTGTGCTGGCTTTGACATGAGCAAGATAACTGTGTGTTTGGAAAATAAACTGGCTTAAGGTGATAAACATTAAAAAAGGCAGGTCAAGCAAATTCACAATGGTTTGACAATAAAAAGAAAGAACTGAATGATTTGAATGGAAAATTAGTACTATAAATTGTTGATCCCTAAAGGTGTAGTCTGTAAGTTTTCTAAAATAACAAAAACATTTAAAATAAAAACAAAACTACAGTCCACCTTAAAAACCCTCCAGTCCACCTTAAATCACCCCAGTCCACCTTAAAACTCCCTCAGTCCACCTTAAACATTCCCAGTCCACCTTAAAACCCTCCAGTCCACCTTAAACTCCCCCAGTCCTCTTTAAAACTCCCCCAGTCCACCTTAAATCTCCTCCAGTCCACCTTAAAACTCCCCCAGTCCACCTTAAAACCTCCAGTCCACCTTAAAACACCTGTTTATCTGAATACTTAAGGTGGAATTCTTAAAACATTGATAAATCAGTTCTAAGCCAAAAAAAATTAATTTGTACATTCAAGTCGGCGTATTCTGAATTCATTTTGCTAATTCTATTTAAACATTAATATGACATATACAGTGGCCTTCTCTTTGCAGCCCCCGCACCCATGACCATAAAAAAGTGTGACATGGGCCATGTGAGGACTTGGGGGTCAAAAGAAACGAAGTGAATTATTACCCTGGTTTAGTGCCAGCTTGAGCAAACCCATTAGCCATGTCACCGATTCACCCTAAAGACAGAATTCTCTTTTTTAAATACATCTAAAATTCACCATGCAACTAGCTTTTTCAAATGCTAATTGCGTTTCATAGCTGGATATAGTCTTGGTTGGCATTTCTAGCCCCAACTGTGCCGAACCACTTTTTGCTTGGCTATGGAAGATTAACATTTATGGCCTTTTGTTCTGACACTAATATTGTGGCTTTTTGAGAAGTCAGACATCTTAGGACCACTGTAACTTTATTAAATACAATAGTTACCCTATGTAGCAGCACCAGGACTGAGCAGTGGGAGGTGAGACAGACAAAGCAAATCATTGTCTGACTGAGTGAACCACATGCTTCTTTCCCACACTTATCAGTATGGCCCAATATCCAAAAATAACTGCTAATGGCTAATAATGGCAAGACTCATCATGAATTAACAGCTGTGATAAGTCAATACAGTAGCTTGTATCACATTACATACACATTTGAGGCAATTTTTATTATATCCTACATTTTATAGGGCATATCTAACTATGGGATGCTGCTATTATTCACCTCTTCCTTAAAAACAGTACCCCATGGCAAGAAAGTAATTTTGTAATAAATTACAGGTTATGGTTTTAAATTGATCATGTAGTTTTGTGATCAGGGCAAAACACATTTTGAAACACTTTTACAGAAATGCAATTAAGATTAAATTGATTTTGCAAATGTTTGGTCTGCCATAGGTCAGGGGTTTGTCATAGCACAGATAAAAGCAAAAAAGTGCATATTGATTAACACTGTCATCATTATTTTAAAGATAGCAGTTTGAAAATGTAACCCTACATTAGTGGGGCAAAATGACTAGACACATTTAGTTTTTAATCACTTCTTTACATACATTTACAAATTGAACATTAACCAGTACATTTCACAGTATGTTTTAAGTAACGATGGTCTTCTCCTTGTGCTAAAAGGCTGGATACTATTCACTAAGCTCTGACCACTTGGCTCTAGACAGCAGCGGAGACATAGAAAACAATCTTGTGCTTGTTTCTGTTTTACCTCTGCTGACACGGCCTGACCTCACCATCGATCTCAACTCTGCACAATGGGCTTCCTCCTCGACCACAGAACCATATGTGCATTTATATGTCTGGGTCTTCCCCCATGACAGACAACACATTTTTGTCTAACAACTAACTACTACTACTCTAAAAAACTTTTTTGGCTAGTTTATTGGAAATTACTGACCATTGCCTTTATACCTTGGGATGTTTGACAGCATCCACCTATAGAGCGTAACAGTGCCTGCCCTCCTCTGGTTCCTGATAGAAAAATTCGATTCACTTTTGCAATAGACTTTTCAAAGTGTTTAAAAGATCGAGGGAAGCTAATCAGCTGTGGTAACGCACATTCATAGCATTTTCTGCTAAAACAAATTATTTGAATATGAAAAAGCAGTGAAATATATTCAAAGCTTTTGTCTTTTTACAAGTTTCAGCTACATTTTCGAATTTCAAAATATTGTAAAATATTCGCAAAATTTTCCCCAAAAGTCAAACATTTCAAGTGTGTTTACACTTAAAACATAAGTTGAGTCAGTTTGCCATGAAGCTCTGCTCGCTCATCTTTATGTTGTAAAGAATACGTAGAGAGTGTAAGGCAAGAAAACTGGGAACAATGCCAAAAATATAGAAATCAAATAACTAAAATAAAATTGAGGGAGCGTATGAAGAGAGATATTTCAGATAAAAATAACTAGTCACATTACACAAAAACTGGGCACTCGCTGGTTCTGTTGCCCCAGGGTTGAGCCTACATAAGAGACAGAGAGGGGAGGGCAGGGGAGAAGAAACAAAAATGGAATGAGCAAGAAAGGGTTTAAAGGTACAAAAAAGGTAGACTCAACCACAGTACTGAGCGTTGAGGTAACAGAGGTTAGGTCAAATTTGTTTGTTTTTTTGTTGTTTTATTGTTAGAGCATTTTAGATTATCTTGATAATTCAAATAAATCAATGAACTACAGTATTGAGTTTAAATTTAGTCTAAACCAACTCACAAGGCCACAAGTTTAGACTAGGATTAAACCAAGTCTAAACC
>JAVQJW010126807.1:0-10037 GCA_036025195.1 Hypseleotris klunzingeri
GTTTAATTTTGCTGTACACAGACATAGAAATTCAAAAAGTTTATCAACTAAATGTAACTGATACTGTAACTACCGTCCTCTGTAAATTACATACGCCCACAAACTCTATTAGCTTCTACAGTTTTATGAGTTGTTGTGGAGGTGGATACAGTTGAGTGCAGTGTCATTTCCCGTTCCTAATTACTGAGTGTGCTCCAGCAGTGAGGGCACAGACAAACAAACAGCTCCTGAAGAACATAAGGCGGTAGAACCAGCAGGGCGAGAGGGCACTGAGTCAACACACACACACATACACTCATACATACACACACACACGCACACACACAAAACAACAACAAGAGGACATGAATGAGGAATAATGTGGGAGGGAACTAATGTTATATTCAAAATTCACAGCTTATTCACAGCTAATTTTGTTTTGTGTGAAGAGGAAGGGGGACGCATCATTCAAACATTTCAACCACATACTTTTTTTGTTTGTTTTTTCTATACTGCGCAACACTGCACCTATATGAACCATCTTGGATCCTGAGAACATCATGCAGGCACAGGCCTTCTGCTGGTGCCCAAGCCAGGATAGAACACACCGAAGAAATACTTCAAAAATCTTTTTTTAAATGAATTGTTTATGTTTTAATTTTACTGAATAGCTCAAGAGTATACAAGTATTTGGTAGAAAAGGTACTGATGTACTGTTATTTAGTTGTAATCATTAGGGCAATGGTTCTGAAACTTTTCAAACCAAGCACCTGGAACTAACAGGCATGAAAACCAAGTTCTAGGACTAAACCAGGTCTAAATCATGTCCAAACTAGAAGTAATTATATGTATATAATTATGTCTAATCCAGCTCTGAATCAGTTTTAGGTCTAAACCACAGCACTAAACTAGGACTAAGCGTGAGAAAACCAGGTCCAAATACCACCAAGAGAGCCCACATACCACTTGTACCACAGTTTGAGAACCACTGCAGGTAATTTAGATTCACCAACACAAGCATGTTTTTGAATAATGTGAGGAAGAAGAAATTGGAGAGAATTCGGAATTGAACCAACAACTGCCTTAGCTGGATCCGGTAATAATGGCTTATGTCGCTTGTCTTTTAATGACTCAACCTGATTAATTCATATTTGACTGACATACTCAATATCAGTATAAACTATCAGTGAACCTGAACCTGTTTGCACTCATGCATGCCACTTAATCCAGTATGAACTAATAAAGTCAACAAGCATGTTTACTGTGGTTTGTAATGCAGGTGAGTGTGGCATCCACCACAATGCTCAGTAATACAATGGTGTGCTACTTCTACCTCTACTTTCACTCAAGTCATTTATATTTTTGTGAGAAATACAGAACATTGAGGAGATTTGTTAGGGATAAATTGTGTGGCCGTGCTCACAGGTGGTAGAGCAGGTTGTCTAACCCCTTCACACTCCTGTCATTTACTTGAGCACACGGTGGTGTGGGGCTGGGCCATATGGTAAGAAATATAATATCATGATTTGATTGAGATAAAGATGTCAATTTCATCACAATTCGAGCTAACTTTGTACTTTTCTCCTGCACTGAAGACTACTGCTTCTCAAAACCTAAAAGTTTAACATTCAGTCCAGTGTTTTTATAATACTTAATGCTATTAATCTTCCGTTATTTTCTTTTAACAATATGAACACAGTTAAGAGCAGAGCGTAAATGAAAGCATTTTATTTCACAATTCAACAATCTTCTAAGATTTGCAGATTGGCATAACTTCGTATCAATTAATTTTGTAATCTTTTATTGCCATATTGCCCATTCCTGTGATGGTGTGTTTAATGGTGGTGTCTTATGGCAGCTGTGGCTGCAGAGATTGTCTATATGCATGTAACTGTGGATAATATTGTAATGTGTTTTGATGGTCTATAAAAGCTGACAACATTGTTCTACTACTTAACCACCTGATGGACCAGTGTTTGAGTTGGTATGACAAGACCATAGCAGCACCCAGTCTTTTCTAGAAACCCAGAAATGCCCACAGTAATTGTTAACAATAGTCGTGATTTTATTTTAGACCCAAATAATCGTCTATTTGGGTCTAATTATCTAATCTATCTAAAATAAAACAGAGGAGCAAGAAATACTGTAAATACAGACACAATCAAAACATATAAAGAAATTGACAATCTATTAATCAATTCATATTAAATTGGGTAAAGTCACTACTGAGAGGTTTCCATGATAACTCAGTATATAAAGATATCTTTATTAATCTCTTTATATTGATAGATTGATATAGTAATTATTGTGACAGGCCTAACAGTGATACAGATGTATCAGCTGCATCACAGACTGTATGTCACCAAATGGCATGACTCCATGAAGAGACCCTACTCTGAGATAACAGCTAAACTGGGGACTATGGTTCCAGTTCCTATTCTTTGTGAACACATGACAAAACAAGTTTCTCGAGGTTTTGGGGACTGCAAATAGTTGTGACAATGAAAAGGTGAAGTACAGATTACTGATTATTTTAATAATCGATTAATCCGATTAATTGTTTCAGCCCTAGTACTGTCTAAGCAGTATAAGCAGTGTTTCTCAATTGGTCCATGTGGGAGCTTCACAAAACACCTCATATTAGATAAATATTGTGTTTTTGATGTTGCAAGACGTTAAATGGCCACATTCAAAACAGACTGTGAAATGTGCAAGAAAAGCATAGGCCCTTTAAACACTTTAAATACATGCTTACAGCAAATCCATGTACAGTGCTCCCAACTGTGCAGTGGCAGCTCGGAGCGTGCTCGTACATGCCCTGCTGCACTGCCGCTGTCACCACGCCTTCAGCCCCAAACAGCCCCATTAAAAATCTGCACTCAGCGACAGTTCACACCAGGCACAGGCTTTGGCAGCACACACCACCACTCACCTCTGATCAGTCTGTCAACGGCGTATCAGACAAGACTTCGGTGTAAAAACATTAGGTAAGACGCTTATAATGCCTTAAAAGGGGCAAGTAAAAGTCTGCAACTGTACCAAACAATAATAAAAAGTCATGGTTGCCCTAAAATGCCAGGACATTTGCTATTCTGTCACATGCATACAGAGGCTATAAACCAGTTAAAAGTTAGTCAACATAATGTTTTAAATTCCAGAATGGAGGCAAGACAGCAAGACATTTTCAGTGGAGAAATGAGCCACAAAATATGAGAAATTGAAATAGATTTCACAAATGACTCTGCTACATGTTGGTAATGTCAGAGTCTGCTTAGGAAAAATTAGTGAATGTAGGCTATGTTACGTTTCATGTTTAATGCACACACAACATTAGTAAACAGTTAGCATTTTGGCTTGTAACAAAATTCTACTGTACAAGTCCTTACAGTACAGTTGATGACCACAATAGTTTTTTTTTCATTGTATGCTCAGAATTATTCAATCATACTTTCTGCAAAGCCATACTTATTTTGACAGTTGAGTTGCTTTGTCAGTTATTTTTGTATTCCCAAAGTTAACTCACTTTTCTTTTGTCTCCATTGCGGAATTTTCAGCATTCGATATGATGACAAACATTTTAAAAGGTCTACATTCGCTGAAGCCAGGAAGTCTATGTTCTGAAATGAATGGCAGTCGAAAATGGAGCGGAGGAGCTTACATGTGGAGGAATGCGCAAAAACCCACCTAACCACCTCCCACAGGTTAAAGTCAGAGCAGGCACGCACATGCGACGCACACTGCTGCCCAGGAAGAGCCCATGCCACCAATATGCACACTTACGCCGCAGAGATAAGAAATAACAACAAATAATGGACAATGTTGCCATCGTGTTGCGCTTGGCTCTTTCTTATGCAAGCGGGACAGACTTTCAAAAACTCAACTACAAAGTTTCTGTTGGTTTATTTGTGGTTATTTGTAGGGTATTTCTATAACAATCATATTTGCAACACAGAAAGCACTCAGAGACTGCAGACCTCCGCCCAGGGTGGCTAGTTTCCCCTATAAGCGATCCCAAAATAAGCCGTTCTAGCATCTTTTTTGTGCATTAGCAGGACTTTTTAAGACTCTCTGAAAAAATGAAGACCTCATTGCAAGAGATCATAAGATCAAGATGAATTTGATGTGTGCCATTACAGTGAAAATGTGCAGAGGTTCCGTAGCTAATGTTTAGGTCTACTGTGATGATTTTTGATTTTTTAAGACCCACCTAAACACATTCAAGACTAACTGCATCAGTCCCAGTCCCATATTTCCCCAAATCAGTTGATAAACTTTTAATATCCTAATTTTGAAGACCCAGCGGGCACCCTGATTAGACAAACATTTGCTGTTTCTTTGCTGTGCTAGAGAGGCAAGTGTTGGATTTCACATGAAAGAGAGGTGGGTGGAAGAAGGGCACTGTCACAACACAGGGCCAGCAGAGCCAAGAGAAGATTCCTGAATCCAGATGGTGATCTGAATAAGTCCCATATCCAAATCTAATAATTTCTTTCTTATGTCATTCCTGACCTTCCCTAAAAGTTTCATCCAAATCCGCTCTGAAGTTTTTGCGTAAAGATGCCAACAGACACACATGACGCCAGCACGACCAAAAACATTACTTCCTGGGTGGAGGTAATAAGCAAAAGGTGGGATGGTTTCCTGATATGAGCCATAACTGATCTGATCAGAAATCTGTCTAGTTTTGTTTCTGTTCAAATTTGTTAAACAGGCTAAATAAACCCATTGCTAAAGTTTAACACATGTATTATCTGTCATCTTTAGACTAATAAAAATCTATCAAGCCATTCCTCATATTAAACTTTATGCACCCTGATTTGCAGGACTCTGTGCGGCCGCATGTGGGGGTGATTCTGGTCTGTTATTCGGTCTGGAGAAAGTTGAGATTAAGCATTAACTGTGCTGGAGGTCGGGGAGTGACAGCGGTAGGGGGCTAGGTGAAGAAGACTTGAAATAATATGCGGTCAATTGTAAAGCACAATTTGAGTGTCTAGAAAAGCGCCACTTAAGACTAGTGCATTATCGTAATCATCCGTCAAACAAGTGCCCTCAGTTGAGAGAGCAAGAGCACACATGCGTCGAGGGTTCGAATTCATTGCCCAATGATCCAATTCCAAGTCCAAAATAAATTACTTGAAATACAGGTAGTCCGCAAGCTCCATAACTTGACTGTAAGTTTATAACAAGACCCACTTTTATTCAAGCCATTCTACACAAAAAACAAGCCTAAAATTGCATGTAACAAGAGGACTTGGCAAATGTGCACCCCTACCCCCAAAAAATATCTGAAAAGTACAACTTACAACCAGTTGCTTGCGTTGGCCGACAGAAGCGCAAAGCTGAGCATCAGGACGCAGCGTAAAACATATTCCCTGGTCATCTTGGCGCACGTGGGATAATCCTCTCAGCAGCAAGGAAATTGAAAACAGCCACAACGGGCCACTTAATCCATCACCCCGCATCCAGCGGGGTAGCGCCTCGCCCCCCCTCGCTGTCCGCTCAAAATATAGGAAGGGTGCACAAGACTTTTTGCCCCCACTTTTTTGCTTCCTCACACCGGGCAACTCCGCTACCTCGTTTCGCTGCACTCTGGCTGTGTGTACTCTCCAGTCAGCGCGCCGCGAGCTGAGTGCGTCTGGGAGCGCAGTGTAGAGCCCTATGAGCAGCAGCGGCTGAGGGGCGGTACGACAGCACGCTGGAGTGGAGAGAGAAGGATCATGGATGAGGAGGAGGCGGGATCAGTGTGTGTAGGTGTGTGTGTTTAAAGAGAGAGAGAGAGTGTGTGTTTTTAGAGCCCCCCTGGGAGGATGCAATAGCGCGGCCATTCACGACTCCTAACTCCAGATCCCTCCAACGTACACACACCGCTGTCACACACGAGGCCAAATAGTCCGTGGTCACAGCTATTTCAAGAACTTGCTCTGAATGTGTGCGTTAGAAACTTACCAGTTTGAGAATAGCCTATGACAAATTGGCAAAGTGGTATAGAGTAGCCAGAAATATGGCAATAAGTGGTCCTAGTAAAAGGTTGAATAAACTACAGTTAAAGTTTGAAAATTACATCTAAGTTACTAAATAGCATCAAGGAAAAAAAAGTTTTAACAAAATACCTAAAATTAGATAGTAATAAATATTATCGTTCAGAACATATCCACTTTCATCTTCAGAAGGAAAGACAATGGAAGACCGCAGACCTCTTCCAAGTTAGCTCATTTCCACGGATCACTCCCAAAATTTTCTTCATTCAACTCTTTAAAAAACCTTTCATTTCTGACCTTTCCTAAAAATGTTGTCAAAATCCGTGCATTTGTTTTTTCCGTAAAGATGTTAAAAGACAAACAGACAGACAGACAAACAGGAGCAAAAACATTACCTCGTTGGCAGAGGTAACAATCCTCCAGATGCATTCAGAGGCAATTTTTATAACACGTTTCTCACTTTACAGTATAGACTATAATATAGGCCTAATATATAAATATTGTAAATACAGTATAAAAAATAGGTTGACTTTGCAGGTGGGATAATGGGCACTTTAATTTACCAAGCCATTTTTCCAAAGAAATATTCCTCCTTGACATCCAAACCAAACTCAGAGCTTGTTACTGAAATACATATTCCCACAACATCAAATCCAAGCAGCCAAGCCCAGGTGAAATGGAGTGAGACAAATGTCAGCCTGGCAACCCACTAACACTTTTCCTGTTTTATTCAAAGATTTTTGACTGAGCAGGGTTTACTGATCAAACCTAAACTGATCATAAACACTATGATGCTAAAAAGCCAAACATGCATGCACACAGCTTGTTGTTAGCAAAGTAGCTGTGTTAGCAAAGTTTGTATAAAGCACAACAGTACCTTCTGGAAGTAAAAATCCCATTTATTTTTTCTAGTCTTTTCCAAAATTCTGTATTTTAGCAGTTTAGAACATCAATGGAGGCTAATCAGCCATGTGGTAACCGCCAAATTGCAGAGAAATTATTCGCTATGAGGACGGGACCAGACCCCACTGGTTTATGTCCTTCACTTTAAAGTATAGGACTTTACAGGCAGGAGTCATTGGATACTGGTGTAGCCCCTCCACACATACTGTATTCTGCCATCCTGAATACATTTGTTTTGGCTTTTCAAATTGGAAACTGTCTGTGAAGGTGAGTGGTCAGGTTTAAAATGCTTACTGAGGCACATCTGCAGTGAATACATTCTGACATGTTGCACCTGGAAACTCAAGGGGTCTAATATTAAACACAACAGGGCATCTTTGTGTGTCTAAATTGAGCCTATATACAGTATGGATGTGGGGTCAGAGTTGGGCTCAGTGTAAATGATGGTCTAAATGTTGTTCAGTAGCCTACCGTTGGGAAAAATATGTACTCAGAGTATAAAAATAAAAAACATCTGCAATGTTACTTCTATAGGCTACTACTGTATGCTGCATAAAATAATTTTTGAACATTAATAATGCATCGGTTTTATGTAGAACTTTTTTAAACACTTAATAGTTAACACCAGTCACCCTCTGTTGCCACAGCTGCCCTAGGGCAGTCTTAAGGAGACATGTCAGCTATGTAATAACTTCGCATTATGTAATAATATGCCAATATGTAATCACATTTTCTGAACAGTAAATAATAAAACAGCATTTTGCAATGAATTGCTGAATTTTGTAATAATGCTATGTCAAACAGCAATCCAAATATGGTCATATTGTTATCACAATATCTAAGTGTGTTTTCAATTTCTCATAATAGAAATCTAATTATTAAAATGTCTCGTACTTTTTAACATGAGTTTGACTTCTACTTCCCTGCTGACAGCAGAAGTCCCTCCTTGCGCACATAAGAGAAAGAGGTTTGATTTTTTTTTTTTTTATCAGCGTGCCCTAAATCAATAGTTACAGATTAACCCCGGGTTGTTGTGACCTCCGACCCCATGGTGCCCCAGCCACAACACAGAGGTCAAAGTTCAAATGGCCTTTAGCCCCGCCCCTCTCCCTCCTCCCATCTCTTTCTCCATCACTTTGTTTCACTTGTTCATCCTCCTCTTGTGTCGGCCACTACAGATTGTGAGTCAAAGGTGTGTGTGTGTTAGGTGTGTGTTGTGTGTAGGTGTGTGTGTGTGTGTGTGTGTGTGTGTGCGGGGGGTGTCACAAGGTTAGGCCAGTAAATGAACAGCTGAGGGATGTGATTTAGTCTGTATAAAAGCAGTCCAACTGTCATAACAAAGACACAGTAACAGCGGGTCGGGACAAGACAAAGAGGAGTCAGTGGCCTCCATAGAGCCCTACACTCACACAGACCATCCACACAACATACACACACCACACAAATCACACAAATATACACATTTTTGGTGGCACATTGGCAAAGTAGTTAGAATTGTTGCCTCACACGAAAAAAATACAATGTTGCTCTACCTACAAATTGTACAGTAATCATTCAAACAAAAATCTTTTGTTGTTTCAATTTACTATTAGTCCAAATAAATGATGTGCATTCAACTCACAGAGACTATTTTAGATTTTGAGATGCTATACATTTTCCATTAGCTTATTGCAAATCATACTTATATCAGCTTTAATCCACACATTCTCAATTGTATTTTAGATGTCTTAAATTGTATCAATGGGAAATATTCCATGGGAGTTGAATGCTCATATTTCTAGTTGGACTGATTTAAGAAAACAGAGACAATAAAAGTTTTGTGTGTGTGTGAATGTTATACTGACCAAGATCTGGAGAAGGGTCACTGGACACTGCTTCTGCTCCTGACAGGTTGCCCCAGCAGCATTGAAGAATGGGTCAAATGCAGAGGTCAAATTTGACCATACACACTCAGCTCACACAATGGAACCAGGGCAAAGGGCTCAAACCAGGGATTGCCAATGGCACAGAGAGGACAGAGGAGCCATCACTAAGCCAGTTAAGGACCCAAGGACCTCAATATAGGAAGGGCACAAGGGTGCTAAGGTTATTTAAGCTGTCTAAGTCTCAAAGGCCCCCGTTGTTCAAACTGAAATGTAAAATAATATTAGCTACGTATCTAAAAGTAAGGATTAAACTGCCCACCTGATTGTAAATAATGATGAGGTTATTGACTCATTCTCCACCTTGCCTCTAATGTGTGTGGTGATGGTGTGTCTGGTGGTGGTTGGTGTGGTATGACTGCTATGTCTACATCCATCTCTCCCAGGACACCTGTGGCTACCCAGAGAGAATAACACAAAAAGCAAATCAGCAGTCCACGTCTGGCTGCGATGGACGCAACCAAACCGGCAGAGTTAGTTTAATTGTCTCAGATTAAGTGTGCATTCAACTGCAATGGACTATTTCACATTGATACAATTAAAAATAGTAGATTAAATAGAATTATTAAAGCTGACAGAAGAATTTATTTATTTTATTTTTCTTTGCAATAAGCAAATAAAACTCTCGAAATGTGAAATAGTCCATGTGAGTTGTATGCACATTATTTAGTTGGACTGATCAACTAATTTACTATATAAACTGAGACAATGAAATATTTTTTGTATTGAATGATTCCTGTTTAGTATTTTTTTTTTCACTGCCCCTGTTTCTTTTTTGTTTCTAACTTGCAGTAACTGAGCACTACTTTCAGTTTTCTCTGCCCTGGTGTTAGCGTCACATAACGTCAGACCAAAGGTGGAGTGTGGCCTCTTCATCCTATTAGGCTGCTATTAATGCCTCTTTTCTTCTGAGTCGAGGGGCGTGAGGTTGAGAGGCATTGAGTCCAGTGTCACCCCAGTGCCCCCCACCTCTGACCCCCCATACACCCTCACTCCCTCCACCCTACCACCCATCCACACTCCCAAAATAAATATGTTAGTTAAAATGACTTGAATTCTGAGTATGAAGGTTGATTTCAGATGTTTCTTCTTCTCACTGGCACAGCACATGTGTCCGCCAATGATGCAAAGCCAGAACAAAAAAAAAAAATTACAATATAAAGGAATGTCTAGATGAGTCACAGCAGGTTTATTAGGAACAATAATCATAATTTTAGTTATTTATTCTTCAAAGTGCCACAAAAAGCCGCTGTTC
>JAVQJW010126818.1:0-12475 GCA_036025195.1 Hypseleotris klunzingeri
TTTAATGATGGATTTCTTTTAATTATGTGAACAGCAAAAGTCATGTTTCTGATCCAAATGCTGCAAGGCTACGAGCACCAATGTCAGATGTAGGAAATGAGGTATAGTAAAACAAAAACATACAATATATATATTTTTTGGATTAAATATATTGATTTTAAATCCAAATCTTCTAACTGTGAAAAAAGCATCCTACACAGAGGGGTGATGTGCAGGAGAAGGATGCTGTACTGTGTCACAGACAGTACTAAAGATCTTGACCCCAAAAGATGTTAGCCTGAAATGAACTTCAGCCCAGTTCTTGTGACTCCTGCTTTCATCATTTCTCAAGCTGAACAACTGCTTATTTCCCCATTCTATGAACATACAGTATAACAATGTTGGTAAAAGGTCAGCAGTCAGTGTGATTACACTATCGTGATAAGGAATTCACTCCATCAAAAAAGTTTAACTCCTTTTTTTTCACTCCTAGTCCACAAAATACAATTAATATTAGGCATTTTCTCAAATTAAGTAAATGAGTGAAAGTACTTTTTAATTAAAGCAGACCTGAAGAAGTGTGAAAATGCAAGTTTAAAATGACAATCTTTACTACAGAATGTATAGTAAATGAAATATTATGACATTTTATGGTTATGTGAATTTGTTTTTCAGGGATTTGTTTTTTGGACTTTGTTTTGGAAAAATTATAAATATTTATTCATTATTAAACATAAACAGGCAACACTCTGTTTGTAAAAACCTTTCAACATTCGGGCTCAGTGTGACCTGTTTGTAACCTGACCTTTGACCCCTGTAAAACTGTCAATCTTCTGTTTATTTAGGGGTGTTAAGTTGACATTCATCTCATCCTGTTTTTCCATACTGCTTTAAAAAATGTGTGTAATGCAAAAAATATATAAGATGGCATGTATATCTTGATAAAAAGTGGGTATAACCAGATGTCAGTGGTTCAGGCTCCCAAACAAGCAGAAGGTTGGAAAATGACTGAAAATGACTGCTCGTCTCACATATGTGGTTTTGGTGACTTCAGGTGGATTGAGGGGGTTAAAGTTTAGGGTTAGGAGCGGGACGACCACAACCCCTTGAACACAACACACACAGCTGCTGCCATGATTGCCTAGCAACGAGGAGGTGATGGACGCAGCCCGAAGATGGATGGCCACTATAAATCACAGCAGTGTGTAGGAGGCAGGAGCCACAGAGGGAACAAGAAGAGGACGAAAAAACAAAACAACTGCTTTTTTTCACTGGCCCTGCCTTGACCTCTCACTGTACTCTTTTATTCATGATAGTCGGGAATGATTCTTGAGGGCAAAGGAAAATGTCTAGGTAGTCATTACAATCAGTCTCTGTAGATCATCTGAACATATTCAAACACCCACTAATAATCTCCAAAAACACTTTCACTTTTCTGTTGCCTGTATCCTTTCACTTTTATAGCTCCACTCACTTTCTGAAGACAATAATAATGATCGACTATACCTTTCATAAAAACAACCCTCCAGGCAGGGCAATCTGGGTAGTGTAGTTGCGGGATAAACATCCCTGGGCTATCTGATTATGGCCTACTGCTGCGGCACTGGTGTCTAGTAACACTTGGAGAGAGCGCTCAGCCATCCATCAAACAGTGAGTGTCTGTCTTAGGCTTTCCACCCTGCTTCTTCTGGTGCTGGCTCTCCAGTTACAGCCATACACGGGCCGGCCTAAATAATATTCTTCATGATAAATGGCACTATAAGCCTGGTATCCATCATTAATCTGATTTTTAAAGAAGCATCCATCTTGAAGAGAGCCTGTTAGGGCCATGGGAGAGCAGAGCAGCCTGGGTTCATTTAAAGGCCAGGCAGCTGGATGAGTGATACCTGTCAGCCTGGCTCATCAGGGAGCAGCACACATCTACGCACATTAAACATTGACGCCATATGGCCGCACACACACACCTCTGAGAGGCTTTCGGAATTTGTGCCGTGCATATATTCAAGGCACACAAACAAACAGGATCATACTTATTCAAGTTACACAACATTTCCCCACTTCATACAGATATCCAGAGACGTGTCATGGAAAAACATTCTGTCACTCATCAAAACACAACTCAGTGTAACTCAATCTACACTGTCATCTCAAAAAAATCTCCCCTCCCAAACGCTTCTCCTTAAGGGTTTGAGGAAACTCATTCTTCCCTGGAAAAACTCTCAGAGACACAGACGTTCAGACAGCAGCAACGACAGTGTCTCATTCTCCATTCCTGTCCTGCTCTTTGTTGCTCTCAGTCCAGTCTCTGTCTTGTTTTCTGCTCTTTCCTCTGTGGCCCTCGCCTGCCTCCCTCTCCTGTGTGTCTGCTAAAGCCTGCTTGATAAATGACACACGTCACTGTGTCAGAAGCGAAGGGTGGGTCAGTGATAAATGAGTCTGTTGAAAAGGAAATCGGCTCTCTGGCATGGCCGGGCTATTCTCCTCCTGGATTGGGTTTCAGAACCCCTAAAGACCGGAGTGGCTCAGTTTCCCCCCCGAAAAGAGCACACACATCCCACTATAGGCTCCGGAGAGTGAGACCGAGGAGGGGGTGATCCGTTCTGTCCCAATTGTCACCAGAGTGCAGCTGCATCTATCACAACAACGGTGGGACTATTTTTACAAAGACCCAGACAACATTGTCCCGGGCAGAAAACCTCCAGTGAAAGCCCCAGTAAAAGAGTGCACAGCTAACGGTTTTCTATTTGCGACACTACTACTGCATTTACACTGCTCTTTCTGCCTCTTCAATGGCCTATCCCTATGGCTTGACATCTGCCAAGTGAGTGTTAAAAAGGATAGAAGGCCCATTTCGCCGCCCCCGTTCTGCTGCTTATTCCCCTTCCCATCACCCCCCTCTCTTTCAGCAGACACTGGCAGGGTGGCACTGTTATCATTACACAGCCAGGATTTATGGAGTCAGGGCCTATGGCAAAAACAAAAAGGCATCTGTCAATACCTGTGGGGAACACTCCATCAGTCGCCCCGCGCCTTCTCCACACCACTCATTAGCTATGCACTTATCAGACACATAGATCACAGATGTGACTCAAGCACACCGGCATCTAGGACTTTCATTAGCAACGGCACCAAAACATTTTCTGTTCTCACACCTGCAAACAAAACTATACAAAGAAGGAGGAGGGGGCGTATGGCTGTTAAAGCAAGCTAAACGTAGTCGGCCCGTATGTCAGTTTAACAATTACAGTCTCCCCTGCTGGCTCTGTAAGGACTCCACATATAAACAACAGGAAGGCAGCCATGAGATAAAAGCAGCTCACTTAATTTCACTTTACAGCTAGTGTGCATGTGTCCACAATGTGTGCTATAAATGTGTGTAGCACTCTTTTTAGCCATATACTGCATCAGTTAAGACAGGGAGAAGAAACTGCAAGGGGAGCTTAACAGCTTCGGAGAATTATGGTCTGACCTCTGCAGGTGGTCTACAGTTACAATTCCTTTCATCACTATTACAAGCCAAACGGCGCATACACACACTGAGCTCAAAGCTAACAAATAAGATAGTGTACGTCAGCTAGCTCACACACACACACACACACACACACACACACACACACACACACACACACACACACACACATGAGTGATGGGTGCCAGTCTGGCAGCTGCAGTCCTGACCCTGCAGAAAGAAGAGACTGCTGTGGAGACTGGACTAAACCAAACAACTCCCTGTGTCATGGTGACCCCAGCACTTAAACATGTTGTATAAAACCAAGTCTCACGATTATGTCACAGATGTGTGTGTTCTCGGCTATTGACGCATGGTGGCTGTAAAAGCATTCACACCGTTCTGCAGACATACTGTACAAGTTAGACATTCCAGTGAAATAGCATTGTCGTCCCTCACATGCTGTTAAGCCGATGCCAAATTTCTAGGTATTTTAACTTCTGTAGCCACTTCAACAGCTTCAGACCAGAGCTTTACATCAAAGCTAATCACAGGGCCACGAAGGAAGCAGGTCTCTTTCTCCTGTTTGTCCGACTGTTTATGTGGCCGGCTGCCCTTGGTTGTTAAGAGCACTCAGACCTGACCCAGGTACGCAAGCCCATTTGTCACCTGCAGCGGAAAATTGAGTTACAACACAACCAAAGGCGAGCGGCTCTGTGTAATATCAAGTTGATTACATCAAAGTGGTGGCAAACCTCATTGGGTTGGGCACCCCGAGCTTGTCATCTCCAATCACAGGGCCTGTCAGGACTCCATCAGCCTCATGGCTAATTGGACTAACGCTAATGAAGGCAAAACAAGTTTTCCACTGCAGAGGGAAGAGCCCTCTCGGATGGATGGAGGAAGCAGGGGAGGCAGGGAGAGAGTTTATGTTAGGGAGACAATGAGAAAGCAAAGTGGGCTGGCTGTGGAGGGGGGAGCCAGATTTTTCATGCAAGTCTCAAGGTTGCAGTGGGCAGACTCTCCCCCTAAGTCCCTAATCAAGGCCCATCATCTGTCATCCTTTTCTTTGCTCTCTCTATCTATCACCATGCTCTGTGCTGCAATCAATTCATCATCACCCTTTGTGTGCCACTGAACAGTTGACAACTTTATAACTTGCAGCTGCACAGGCTGACTGACAGGGGTGGAAGGGGAGCATGAAAAAATGAAGAAATGAATAGATGAATGAATGAACAAAGAGGCATGGTTTCAGGGAGAAAAGTTGTTTTCTAAAAACACAAAACGATCTATATTACAGCCTTTTATTCTCTTTCAACAACAGAGAGGCAGTGGTGTAGTAAGGGAGGAGAGAGGAGGAGATGAAGAAAAAACATCCTTCTCACTGATCTGAAATCAGAAAGCTTTCAGTCATTCTTTATGTGCTCCCCGCGGCCACTCTGAGCCAGTGAGCATGTACATTAGGCTGGGGCATTTTGATGAAATAAAAGCCCAGGCCAGCTTATGGCTAAACAGAATGGGAGCACTCACTCAGCCTGTCTCTGATTGACCATTAAAGCCATTGATGAATGGGCCTGTCAGGGGAGAGACAATTAAATCAAACATGAAACAAAGCCGTTGTGACGGCCCAGTCTGACAGAGCAAACCCATTCCTCCCCTCCATTACATAGCACACGGCTCCTTTTACAACCCCTAACCCGCTCCTCCCTCCCTCAGCCACTCTCCCACCGAAACAAGTGTGCACATGGGAGTGTGATGTTCTCTGCTGGAAGAGTGTGCGTCTGTTTGTGTGGATGATGTCTCACTGTGAAACCACTTTGTCCCCCTTCCCTCACTCTTTTTCTGAGTCACTTGACCATCAAGCCTCTGACTGTGTGTTTGTGTGTGCAGTAAAAAGTACACGGGCCTTTCAAAGTACTTTAAACGTGACGTCAGGGGCCTGCAGCACATGGTGGGAAGTGATTTTCTGATGCAAATCGGGGAAGATCAGATCAAAGCCGCATGACAGCCAATCAATCAACCGTCAAATCAGACATGGCAACTGTCGATTATGGCTCCTTCCAGCCCACGAAACTCCATTGTCTGCCCTCAAATTGTTTATCTTTTGCTGAGGCGAGTAGAATGGACATAAAAAGGGGTAAAGCTCTTTTCTCTTTTCTCTCGCTCCGGGAAAGAAAATGCGCTCGGTTCAAATGCGCACACAAAGACCATATGTGGCCCTTGTGCTATGCCCCGGGCACTTTCTAACAACACGAAACAACTTTTAGCCAAGAAGACCCCCAGGAACAAAAAAAAAAAAAAATAACACCGGGGTGGCCAAAACTAGAACTAAACTTGGGAACAGGGAAAAAGTTTAGATTCATCAAGTAGGCTAATCAAATTAAAGTGGAGAGTAAAACGCCAAAATAAACATAGTGACAGCTATCGGTAAGTTACCGTAGAGGACAGTGCGAAAGAAAAACGGAAACGCAATGACAGCTATAAGATGTGGAAAAAAACAAAACAAAGGTAACATCCGCAGCTCTTAAACGCTATCCAAGAAAGCATTTGACACACGTTTAGTTCATACCTGGTGCGCGTTTGGGCGCTTCTTGTTTCCTTCTCGGCATTTTGATGCAGCTAGATGGTTTCCGTCAAAGTCTTGTTTTCGTAATGAATAGGCTATAGCCTCGCGGTATCCTGGAAGATCCACCTCTATTCAGAAAGATTCACGCCTTCATGTAGTAAACTGCATGGCATCGGGGACTCCGATGGACAAGGAAACTAAAAATCATGGTCACGGAACAGCACAGAGCTGCCAAAGTCAGCGGAAACATACAGTCGTAAAGGTGGTGAAAAAAATGTAATATCGGCGGCGTGTGATCGCGTCAAAAATGTGAGCAGCGATAGCAAGGTCCACCTCGGCTGCCTGCTCTGGCAACAGGCAAAGTTGAGGGATAAGAGAGATGATCGCGTCACTCACAGCGGGAGAATGGGCAAACCCACCGCTCTGTTAACTCTTTAGTCGTCAGAGAGGGGCGGACACCACGCGCTAGAGTCCTCCTACCGAGGTCTTTACATGAATCACAGCCCAGAGCAAAGGATATTACTGCGTTATTACGCATAACGCATGTTACACAGCATGCTAATTTACTCACTCACTTTAACAACAAACCTAAAATGGTTATCATGACAAGACACACACACACACAGAGAGACACACTCAAAAACTAGGCTAGAAAAAAGAAAAAAAAATATCATTGGGGTGAAAAACAAAACGATCAAAAACAATTAGGCTATAATTCACTTCTAACAAAATAAATGTAGCCTATAGACAAGACAAGAAAATACTGGGATTTTTTAAATTTGTCTTTAAATAATTTCCCACAAATACAAAATATAGTTATAAAAGTTATCACAGATAGGAGGAATTATATTTATTTTTTTTACCCTTGGTTCCATTGGCAGAGAATAGCTGCAGGTCAAAGTTTCTTATTCTTATTCTTATTCTTACAATATGAACTTTGAAAACCCCATGATATTCTGTTTCTAACCCATGTCAAGATCCATGAAAGCAGGAACATACGTAAAAGTATTGATGGATGCTACTTCTCATCCTCACAAGAGAAGAAAAGACCCTCCCTTCCTGTCTTTAAGAGGACAGGGGCTCAGTCCCTGTCACTTTAACAACATGAAATTACAACCCAAATGGGATGTCAGGGGTTAGCAGTGTCTCTGGGAGAACTATGTGAATATATTTCCTCCTATGGACTTGGCCCCATGGTGACCTCCCCCAGGAACGAGAAGTAACCAGTGATTGGCGCTTTTACGGGCCAAATTAAAGTGTCTCCGTGCTGGGCTGAAGGTGGCGGGAGAAAGCAGGCCCTTCCTAAAATTAGTGAGCCATCATGATGACAGAACATTGCGGGGACATGGTGTCATCCAGCTACTGTATCGATTAACCCATAAATACTATATGGCCTGTGCGCAGTGCTTCTCCAAGGCTTACATTGTAAATGGAAGTTATCTCAGCTTCGCATCCGTCTTGCTTTGAGTTAAAACACCATTCTGGTTCCAACCTCCTGTGTCTACATTTATCATAAAAGGCTATATTTACTGAAATGCTTTAAATCTTTGTTTTACAATTTTGAAAAGCGATGTATCCACACAATTTGAATCAATTTCTTATTACTGGAAATATGGACTACAGTTTTAAACAAAAACAAAGCCTTGACAGTATCCAGAATAATGTCTGAATCCTTCATGATGTAAGATGCTACCATTTTAGTATGTAGTAATTTTAGCATTATTTAAACGTGTCTAGTTTGGACATTTTCTGACAACATAAATTGACCCATTGCACTGATCTAACCTGCATAACTCTATGGTAAGGATGACCACTGATCGAAGTGTCAGTCATTTAATTGGAAAAAGCCCCCAACAGTTTTAATGCATGCATACATTAATGTTACATTTGTGTATGCATGCATTATACATATGACTCTCTGTCATGTCAGGTATATGCATTATTCTCCAATCCTCCTAAAAATCAGAATTATCATAAAAGAAAAAAAAAAAATCAAGACTGCATTGATTTGCACGGCAAGTTTGTCCTATCAATCTCAAAGTTGTGATTAAAGACCACAAGCCTCTTCTCTGTCTCTATTGAAATGTTTTTGAGTAAAAAAATAAATAAGAGAGCCCTTTCAATTTCATAGCCTCCAGAACACTCAAGTATTCATTGCGCTCTACTTTTCGCTTTCAACCTCTCGGCGGGAGGCATGACATCTATGTACGCCGTTCCTATTCATGATGCTATTCAGCTTTCAGAAGCGTGCTGCAAGTGATCTCTTAATACCATCAGATCATTCTTATTGGCATGCAGTCTCAAATGGGCCTGTCCAGCAAAACACCACAGTCTACTTTGAGTGGTTGAAATCTTTGTGTATCAGTGGCAAAAGGACAAGATTGTTTCATTTCCCGCGTCGTATGTGCTTATCTGTGTATGCATGTTTGTGTGTGGGTGTTGGTGGGTAATGCATGGCCCTGTAGGAAAGAGTGATTGCTTTATTCCTGCCTTGTAGGTGCACTGGGGGCCGGCTCGGTGTCTTTGGGCAGCTGTATGGATGGCTTGAGGAGGTCTCCATCATTCATAAAGCACCACTCCTACATGTAGAATTGATCTTGCAAAGAAACAGGGTGGCAATAGCACTTCATCAGTCTCGCCCGGCCACAAATCACCACTGGACGTCGCCCCCGGGGGAGAGGTGACACCATTGTCAGAGGCAGCGCTCACTCGGACAACAAAAGGGGCAGGGTGTTGAGTGTATGGTGGCCAGTGATATGTTTACTATGCTTCTAAATATTTCAAACCCTAAAAATTAGCTAACAATTAACTTAAGAAACCTGTCACGTGGTTTAATTGTCTTTTCTGCCTTGTTTGTGGCTATTGTCTGCACCCCATTCATGGCTCCTTAAATAGGCATAAAAAAGTTAAACACCATCTAACTCTCACACGCACACTACCACCTTATATGAACAAGTGTTTACTATTTCAGATCAGCTCAACCCACTTTTTATATGAGTTTGTGACACTTAAAGCTACACTATCTGATGTTATTTTCTTGTAATAAGTCGTCTGTAGAGGGCCATTGCTGAACAGGGGAACCTTCTCCAGATCTTGGTCCAGGATCCTGGTCAGAAGTGGATTGTGATGAGCACTTAGACACAAGAACATGCAAACTTGAAACAGGAAGGCCTCGCCAATTTCAAGAATCTAACCTGGTATTTTTTTTGCTTGTGAGATGATTGCACCAGCTTACCACTTTGCTATTTTGCCATTTTGTTCACTGGCCTACCCAACGCATAATTCACATGGCTCTAGTAAAAAAAAGAGTACAATTTAAAAATACGCAAGTACAATTTTACTCCTTCACACTTTTCGATTTTTCATTTAATTAATCTTAAAAACACACCTTCACGAGACGCCGGCGTCAAACAGGTTTTATAAAGGATGCATAATTAAAGCTACCTTTACTCATAGTTGTTAATATATGCCTCCTTCCCTATTAATAACCAGGCCTCTTCATTTGTATAAATCATGCTATGTCATTTCCACTGCTGTAACTGGTGAGATGGAGCTCTTGCCTTTGGCCTTGGCTTGTGCATTATTCCACTGGTCCCTATCCCCCCTCTTACACCTCACATCTGCTGCTACTACTTTACCTCATATACCGTTTGCCATTGATCTTCATTCTAAAATAATCTCTTACCATTTCTCATTTGAACCCTGCAGAAAAACCTTTCCCACATCCCAATTCATTAGTTTCAGCCTGAAAATAGAAAAGCCGCGAGGACAGGGCTTCTAGAGTAAGCACCTTTAAAATATGTCCACCAATCCCCCTTAAACACTCATGATCTTTCTTTATACCCCTGACATGCTGCGTTTTTCTCCTTCTCACAGGCCCTAAAGCGCTATGGACTCACGTTTTTAAAAACACACACACACAAAAAACTACTGTTGTCATTCTCGAGCCCGGTATCAAGCCGTATAGTTCAGTTTTCTCTCTGTGTCTTCATTAAAAAAACATTAACATTCTCAAAAGGAACAGACCAGACGCCGAAAAGGGCTCTTTAACATTTGTCAGCATGTCTCCCCAGACAGTCAACAAGCAAGTCTGTCTTATTTTTCCACCAATCAGAAAACCTATTTGAAAACGGTGAATAGGACTGTACAAAATATTCCCAAATTATTGTTAGTGCAGTAAACCAAATACAATATTGGTAGGAAACTAAATGTTATGGTATTTATCTAACTCAAAAAGTAATTTCAGAGCCTTCAGTTGTAACTAAGATAATCTATGCTCACTTATTTACACCTGGTTTATTCCTGGTTTAGTTTTGGTTTAAGTTTTTTTTTTTATTAGTGGAGTCTTTATTTACTTTTTTAGTTGTTCATTGAGTCTTAGTTCAGCCCTGGTTAAATCTTGTATTTTGATAATTAAATAGTAAAATATTTGTCGGTAGAGCATTTGGCCCAAATTCAGATCTTACAAAGTTCATCCTGGCATTATGAGTTTGAATTTGTCTCCTGCCGGTTTAAAGAAATTTCACTCCCCGATCTTCTTCCTGTTTTTTTGTCGCTACACTGTACTATCAAAAAAGCCCTCAAAAAGACCAAAAAATCTAAGAAAAAATTGCAAAAAGTTCAATTCAGTTGAGCAATTTAAATTATTTGTCACATTGCTATAACGATATTCAACACATTTTGTCATTACGCACACTGTTCAAATAATGTGCAGTCTTAGATGAGATGTATAACTTTGCTGTAAATTATTATGAATAATCTGATCTAATCTTTTACGGCTGTTAGATGACTCCACGCCGTTTCAATTAGCTCACTTCTGATTGTAGAGGCAGAACTCAGACGATTGATCAAGTCTTTCTTTCCTCATTGCCCAAAAGACCCTGTTAAAATATTCAGGTAGAAAATGAATGGTTACACCCATCTATTTATATCTCTTTTATTGACAGAATTACATTTAT
Organism: Hypseleotris klunzingeri; assembly: GCA_036025195.1. Classification (NCBI taxonomy): domain Eukaryota; kingdom Metazoa; phylum Chordata; class Actinopteri; order Gobiiformes; family Eleotridae; genus Hypseleotris; species Hypseleotris klunzingeri. The sequence continues at coordinate 10,952 of JAVQJW010126818.1, forward strand.
ACAGAGTCAAGGTGAAGGCTTTAATTTAAGACTCTCGCTCAGAATACTTAGAAAAAGACTGATTAGGGAAAAGTGATTTATATGACTAACTGTTCCAGCGACATGTTTTATGGTGTGGTGTTAAACGGCCAGCCAAACTCCATTTTTATGAGCCACAACGTTAGCCCTTTGCTCTATTGTTAGCAAATCTTTATCTAGAGATGTCAAAATAAAAGTGGAAACCTTAAGATATGTTAAGAAATCTACTTATCGTCATTTTCTTTTGTTTTATTTTGACATTAAAAACTACAGTTTATAGGTTTAGATCATTTTAGATTTAGCAGATCACTAGTCTGTGCATGTATTTTGGCAGTGGGACAGAAATATTGGAGGTGATGGTCTCTGGAAGGCCACCCTGCCGCCCTGTAAGAAAAAAAACAAATTCAAGTCCGAGTTTTTATGTTCAAATTACCTACAGTATAAAGTTGTCTATTAGCCATGAATCTACTCAAACAATACAGAACAATACCTATATGCCAGTCAGCAAGACTATACCTTTTACATACCTTTTAAAATGTTTCAGCATAGCAGTAACAGTTTGGCTGAGTGACTAATAATTGTGGAGTTACCTTGTTACAGAGATATTCAAAGCTCTACGCCTGCTCCCTCTGATGTCGCGTCAGTCTTGCCTTAGCACTGTCAGCTCACATTTGAGGCAGGCCTGATTCCTGTCTTTTCCCCTCTTCTTTCTTCTCGGGCGGGAAACATAAAAGAGGAGAGTGTTTATGACGGACGGGCCACTTTTTAAAGGGGAGCATCAGAGGGTGTTGGATGGGAGGGGATCCGAATCGGGATGGCTGTGATGTGACAAGACAGACAGGAACATCCTTCTCGGCGTGTCGACATGTCAAGCAGAGGGAGTCTTAGCGGAGTAGACAGTATCATCACTCTCAGCCGACTTAGGCAGGGAGGAGAGGGAGAGCGGAGGGACACTGTGGTCTCAATATACTGCCACCGTGTGTGTTTTTGTTTTTAATTAAGGGTTCGAGAATAGGAAGTTAGAATGGATGTTAATGTTTTGGGCTAAGAGGAGGTGAGCTTGTTACTGAATCATATTCAACATTCAAGTGGGACTTTCTTTGAACCTTTGAGTGCACACATTGGTGCTCCAGACAACAATTTATTAATCTGTTAGCAAAATTCATCATGACAAAGATAGGCCAAATACTCCCCCTTCCTCTCCTGGCCTCTATGGCAACATCAAATCAGAGTTTACGTGGGCTGCCTGCCACAACACTCAAAACCTTGGCTACTATTGGGCAAAGTGGTATCCGATACACTCTGATTTGATGTTGCTAGAGGCCAGGGGAGGGACTAAAAAATAATCATATGCCAGATTACCTACTTTACATCATAGAACAGGGTACCATTTTATTTGTTTGACAATTTTGTATTTTTAGGACACCTCCAGACTTCAAATCAAGGCAGAATGAGTTTACTGTGCCCAGACAATAACGATTACTACACCTGCTTTATAAAATGTTA
>JAVQJW010127189.1:0-10613 GCA_036025195.1 Hypseleotris klunzingeri
GCGCCAATAAACTTAATATTAATAAACCAAAATCAACCAAAATACAAATTATTAATGTTATATAATCTAATTTCATAGTTAGCTTCGTGTTTTACCATTTTTATGACGACTAGCATAGCTTTTACAGCTGCTAGCTTAATATTTTAGGGAGACCATGGGGACGTGACTTACCAGCACAACTGCTCATCTCAACTGTGGGGGGCAGAGAGGCAGGCGTAACAGTAAAATAAAAGAGACTGCACTGTAAAGTTTTGAGAAAGTTCACTTAAAATAATCAACTCGCTCCATGCTCCCCTCTGAACTTCTCCAACTGCCCCAAGTTTTGTGGCTTTTATTTGTGAACCATGCCTTACAAGCAACTGACCACCACCGTAAGAGCTGCAATAACAAATACATGCTCAATAAAGTTGTCCAAATGAAAATTACAACAATAGACAAAACACTTATAGCAATCACAACATATACCTTTTGCCTCTTTGTAGGGGCTACAAGAATTATTGTGATGTTTACGGTGGCTCCGTGCCATAGAGTGTATAAATGAGCTCCGTGCCATTGACGTCTTGTATTCAGTGTTGCCAGATCTTCTCAAAGAAAATAGCGACCAAGTTGATGAAAACAAGCCCAAAATAAGCGACCTTCAATTAAACTAATGACAATTACAACACATAATAGACCTACACACATACTACGCCGAAAGAGAGACGCCGAAATCCCAGAGTGGCGAGTGCATTTGCCACTGAAGCCCCCTTAGTGGCAGTGGCCAACGACTGGCAAATGCACATACAGTGGCCAGCCACTCGCTACTGTATATGCCACATGGAGCCTTTTTGCTGTGTTTTAATAGCCTTTTTTTAGCGTCATAGTGCCTTCCTACACAGGTGCGCAGTGACAACAATTCACAGACAAAACGCACTACAGAAGACAGAAAAACGGCAAAAACTCTCAAAAATTGCTGTAAATAAAATAAGCCCAAAAAAACGCAACCCGCGGCTACCGATTTTTTTCAAGCGACTTTCTAAAAAAACAAGCCCAAAGTCGCTTATAATAACGGGACTTGGCAACTGTGCTTGTATTACGCTCAACAGGAAACACATACACAAAATAAGTGCGTAACAGGAAGTTACCAATATTCAAAATAAAATAACTTATAACAGACTTCTCTTACGTTTGTGGTTATTTACACTCCCACCAAAATTATGACTTTTGGGTTGTATCAGAACAACAACAACGAATAATTTAACTATTTAATTTAACAAGAAATAACCATTACTATTTATTATTTTTAGCTCATGAACTTATGATAAGCTTATGAATTTTCTAATATCAGAATTAGCTTTTGCACTGGACGCTCTACAATAGAAAGCTTATTATTGCGTTGACCTTTGTTATTCAGTCTTTTGTCACCAAAGGCGATTTTTACTCTTCTCACGAGTCCGTCTTTGCCACTAACAGTCTCCAGGACTCTGGCAAGTCTCCATTCACCTCTGGGTAACAGTTCATCAATGTCCAACACAACATCACCTACTTTTAGGTTTCTTTTAGGTGAGTCCCAGCGCTGCCTGGCAATAATGTTGTGCAGATACTCGCGCCTCCACCTGCACCAGAACTGCTCAGCCAAAAACTGCACACAACGCCATCTCTTTGCTCCGTAGAGGTCCTCCTTTGGAAAGGCACCAGGTGGGGGCAGTATTGTGCTGGATTTCATGTGGAGCAGGTGGTTAGGGGTAAGTGGTTCTAAGCTGTCTGGGTTGTTACGGTTGTCTACAGTCAGTGGTCAACTATTGACTATGGCCATAGATTCATAGAATAAATTCCTTAATGAAGCGTCATTAAGTCTACCATGGGCAAGTGAAAGAGTAGTGTTCAATACACTTCTGACAGTCTTTATCTGGCGCTCCCACACTCCGCCTGCATGACTGGAGTGAGGTGCATTCATCACAAAGTCGCACTGTTTTTGGGACAGATAAGTGCTCAGTCTTTGGGTGTCTAGTTCTTTAAGGGCAGCTTTAAACTCATTTTGTGCGCCAACAAAGTTTGTTCCCTGATCACACTGAATTTGGCGGACTGTACCCCTAATAGCAATAAAACACCTTAATGCCTAATTAATAAACGTGTCAGTGGATATGTCATCTAATAACTCGATGTGAATGGCGCGGGAGCAAAAGCAAGTAAATAAAAGTCCATACCGTTTATGTTGTTTTCGGCCTTCTGTAGTAACAAAAGGGCCGAAACAGTCCATACCGGAGTATGTGAAGGGCGGAGAGGGCTCTAAGCGTTCGGCAGGTAGATCACTCATTCTCTGACCTTCAGGAGCTCTGCGGATTCTGCGACAGATGACACACTGACGGATGAAGGAAGAAACTGTTCTGCTCATCCCTGGGATCCAGTAGCCACTGGATCTGATTTCGTTGATGGTGAAGCCTTTTCCTTGGTGTTTTACTTTGTCATGACAGTGAGCTATTTTGAGTTTGGTCACGTGATGTTCTTTTGGCATGACAATAGGATGTTTAAAAGAGTCTTTGATTGATGAAAGTCTACCTCCCACCTTGAGAAGACCGTCCGTGTCCATGAAAATGTCTAGGTGGAACAGTTTGTTGTGATGTGGGAGTTGACTGCCTTTGCTTAATAGTTTTATCTTGTTTGCATATGTTTGTCTTTGTACATCCTGAATGATGACATGCACTGCACTTTCTTTTTCACTCACTGTAGCAGGTGCATTTGATTTGACTTTCTTAGCTCTTATTATGAGACGTGCTACAGCTTTAATTGCATTGGACCATGACGAGAACTTTGACAAACGTTCTGCAAGGCTGAATGTTAGTTAGCATTGTCTGAATGTTAGTTAGCATTGTCTGTGTTTTTCTAACTTCTGGATCTCCAATAGACAGATCCAGCTCTACACTTTGTGTTGTGGGCAGGTCCCTCTCCCAAAGAAAGCAGGGGCCAGTGAACCAATCAGATGAGAGAAGCTCTGTGACAGGTTTACCCCTAGATGCACTATCGGCTGGGTTCTTTTCTGATGGCACGTAAAACCATTGCTGAGGGCTTGTACTTTGCCGAATCGTTTGAACTCTATTTGCTACAAAAGTATGGAAACAACGTGCATCATTGTTTATGTAGCCCAAAACTACCTTTGAATCCGTCCAAAAATACTCTTTACTTGAGCATAACAAAGTTCTTCTCTTAACATGTTGCTGACTGAAACTGAAACTACAGCTGAAGTTAGTTCAAGTCTGGGGATTGTAACGAGCTTTTGCTATTACTAGTGAACAGTAAATCTCCTCTTTAGTGTTTATGCCTCTTAAATAGGTGCATTGTCCATAACCACTTGTACTCGCATCCGAAAAGTGGTGCAACTCTATTTGTTTAAGCTCTCCAAAACTAGCAGGAAAGTAGCAGCGTGTTATGTTTACCTTGTCTAAGTTAGCAAAATCACGTTGCCAGCTCTCTCACCTTGGCCTCAGTGCTTCTGGCAGGGGGTCGTCCCAGTTGATACCTTGGTGGCACATTTCCTGCAGAATCTGTTTTCCATTAAGCACGTAGGGCGCCAGGAAGCCAAGGGGGTCGTAGATGGATGCAACAGTAGACAAGATGCCTCGGCGTGTTGGGGTCTGGGGGTTGTGTCTCTGTGTTGTCGTTTTTCCACCAAAGAAAACGTAGGTAGTCACGGTCGCACTGCTGGACGTGAAACTGGTGGAACATCTTCTCTATATCGCACATTAGAGCAATAGGATGCTGTCTGAACCTTAGGAGGATGCCTGTTAGATTGTTTATTAGGTCTGGGCCTTGGAGAAGATGGTCATTTAGACTTGTACCATTGTGTTTGGCCGAACAATCAAACACGACGCGCAGTTTATTGGGCTTTTTGGGATGATAAATCCCGTGATGTGGGATATACCATTGTTCACCTTGTTTTCCATCATTTTGAACTTCCTCCACATCACCCCTTTCAATAATGTCTTTCATATATGTTATATAGTCTCTTTTGTAGTTTTCATCTTTGTTGAACTTTTGCTTTAAATGTTCGAGTCTGATTTCAGCTAGCTTTATGTTGTCTGGTAAGTGTGGCCTTTGTTTGAATGGGAGAGGCATCTCACAGTGTCCTTGTTCGTTTTTCCTTATTCCTTCCTTTAGCTTGTCCAAAAAGATGAGATCCTCTTGTGAGACTGTTTTGTCGCTTGCTTTAGTGTCCTTAAAATCTGACTCTAGCACATTAATAACATCAATGGGAGTTATAGGTGGTATTTCTTTTATTGTGACTCTGTGGCACAAACTTGACTCAGTTTCATTGAGTGCTAGTGTGGAGCCTCCAACAATACTCCACACTAGGTCTGTGCAGATTGCGTATGGCTCATTTCCTTCTCCTAATAGAACTTGTCTTGGAGCTAGCGTTCTGGGACAGTTAAATCCAATAAGGAGTCCAACATCACAGCTTAGGAGAGGTGGTATCTTATCAGCGGTTTCTGTTAGGTGGGACCATTGTTTTGCTGTGTCACTTGTGGGTATATTGTCATAGTTAACTGGTATTAAGTCTTTGGTGTATGAGGGGGGAAGGTCAATTCGAATGTCAGAGTCATAACCTCTCACACACAGTCCAGATACTCTGTTACTCTACTCTTTACAATAGAGTGGACACCCAGCATAGTGGTTAGCTTTAACTTTACAGGGTGGGTGTCTGCTTGTAGTTGGTTGCTTATGTGGGCCTTAAATTATCATTTGTGTATTTTATTTGCATGTTTTGCTTAAGTTTGCCGTGTATTTATTTTTGCATTTGAATTTAGTTGTGTCTTAGCTGTAGTTTTTGTGCATGTCGATTTTGTTTGAGTTTTGAGTTCCAGTCTCCGTTACTGTTAACAGGAATCGGCGGGGCTGAGGAGACACCAGGACGGGTACGAGTCACTGGGTCGAGAGTCACCGGGTCGAGAGCCGCCAGGTCGAAAGCCGCCACCAGGTCGAGAGCCGCTGGGGCAGACTTTGTCGAGGCCGAGGATGTCCAGGGATCACGCCGCCTTGATAAGACTTTTAATTCCGTTATTTATTGCCATTTGCACATTTTACTGCTGCCCTCACTCCTACGCTTTTAGAATCATTGTCAGTTTTGTTTTAATCTGTTTTTTTTATTGTAATAAATTGTTAATTCTTTTTAACTCTTGGTTTTATTGTTACACACTGCTCACCCCTGTGAATTTTAACCTCATTTATTGGGTCCTAGTCCCATTTTTAAGTAGGTGGCGTTGCTTTTAACACAACAACATTTTAGCTTTTATATTTTAATTACACCACTTGGTCACACTTACTTCTTCACTGACAAATGTGCTGTCACTTTGTGTGTTTAAAAGTGCGTACACTAACTGCTCTTTTAACGGGCACCCATACTGGAACGAGCATGGATGTGCTACATGACTGACCCACCTTAGTAACATTGAGAGCTGTGACTGCCGTAGTTTCATTGGGAGTGCTTGGAGCTGCTGTGACTGCCGTAGTTTCATTGGGAGTGCTTGGAGCTGTAGCGACTGGGCTTGGAGACCTTTCATTTGCTTTGTGATTGTCATTGTGCAGACTAGTGGGATGCCTTCCTTTGCAAATGTCACATGTGTGGCGATGGCGACAATCTTTGGCGTTATGGCCCACCTTTAAGCATCCATAGCACAGTTTATTGTCCTTAACATAGGTGCGCTTCTCTTCTAGAGGCTTATTGGAGAAGCTTGGGCATTTTGGCAACTGGTGTTTTTCAGCTTTACAAAACATGCAGGGCACCTTTAATTTTGTGTTGCTTGTCCTTGCCTTGTTGTTTTGTTCTGTGGTATGTGTTGTGAAGACTTGAGTGGATCTGTTTGGTTTAAAGTTTTTTGTTGTCCTTTTCTCGTAGGATGAACTGCATGAGTGAAGAGCATATGAAGAAGTCACCGGATTGCATGCGATTTCTGCTTCGACTGCCACAAATGTTGTCAAGTCACTGAAAGAGGGAAAATCCTTGCCGTTCATAAGTGCAACTGTGACCTGTCTATTCCATCGGGCTGCCAGCCAATCTGGAACTTTCTGCAACAACTTTTGATTTTCCTCACAGTCACTTAGAATCTCTAGGCCTTTTACATGTGGCGTGGCTTAAAGACATGCATTTAAAAAGTCTGAAAATGTCCTTAAACCTTCTGCATCTTTTGCACTTTGACAGTTTGTCTCTGAAAGCTCTTTGGACAACAAAGGGCTGTCCATAACGTTGGTCAAGCTTTTGCCATGCATCTTTATATGCCTCTTCGTCACTACGATAAAATGTGCCCTCAAGACATTGTGCGGGGCCTGTGACATACCTTTTGAGCAAGTGGAGTTTCTCAGCAGGAGATATACCTTTACAGTCTACAAGTGAAGTGAATGAGGCCTTCCATTCAATGTAGTTAATTGGATCTCCACTGAAAACTGTGGGCATTTGCACTGGGATTCTGTTTATGGCTATACTGTTTTGAATTTCTTGGGCCAACTGGGAAATGTCTGTGGGAGGTGCTTGAGTGACAACTTGAGTGTTTGTGGGGATAAACACATTGTTTTGTGGCAATAATAGAGGTACGCCACTAGAGGGTGCTGGTGCTTCATGAACAGATTGGGGATCAACAGAGAAGGGCATATTGTTTTGTTGAATTTGCTGATTGTCCATTTCCATGTTAATTACTCTCAAGTTTTGCACGAGCAGACTGCATTTCTTTTTCTGCCTTTAAACGCTCAAGTTCAGATTTTTGTACATCCAATTCTTCTTCTGTGTTGCTCCTCCATGTCTCTTATTTTTTCCTTTTGTTTAATTTCCTCCTGTATGATTTTATATTCTGCTTCTTTTGCAGCTAACTCCGCAGCTGCGTCAATCCTTTTGGTCACGATGCTTGAAGTGTCAGACTGCTTCCCGACACTTGACAGAGAGGCGGTACCGTAGATGGAGCGGGCGTACTGGTGTGACAGCAGCTGATGAAGGCGAAGCTTCTCTCTATGTGCATCAAACTCGTCTATTGCAGCTATACGTTCATTGAGTATTCTCATAATGTCTTTACTCACTGCTTCACAAGAGTCCATTTTGCGCCTTGTGTCTGGAGATGGAGATTGCGTAGTACGCTCCCTTATTTCACTGTACACTTTCATCATGTCGTGCATTCCCTTTTCAATATCATCGGCAATAGTACATAACTCATGCTCTGATAAGTCAGTTTTTAGGCTTTCTCTGGATGTTCTGACTAACCTTTTCCATTGTTCATATAGACTTAGGAATTTCTTGTCCTTTTTAATCAGTTCGTCTTTTTGGTATGCTAGCATTTTCTCCGTTTGCACACTAGGCCGCTCTGAACACCTGAGTAACATCTCGGCCGCAGCCTCCATTTTGTTTAGCTCAAATATCACCCTTTAATTCTTGCCTTGACTTGCCTTCTATGTCTCCTTGATGTAATAAAGCTCTCGATTCATTGATTTCCGTTTGTAGCGTATGAGTTTGCTCTTCTATGCCGTCCATTTTCTTTGTTTTGTAGCTCACCGTATCCTTAGCCGTTAGCTGTTAGCCTTTAGCCGTTAGCCTTTCACCGTAGCTGCTGCAGCTCACTGCCTGTGCCGTTACCGTTGTCCTTAGCCTTCACGGGTAGCACGTTGAGGTGAAGCTCTTACTGTAGCATGCCCCACGAATGAAGAATAGGCTTTTACTGATGGTTTTGTGGCTTTTATTTGTGAACCATGCCTTACAAGCAACTGACCACCACCGTAAGAGCTGCAATAACAAATACATGCTCAATAAAGTTGTCCAAATGAAAACAACAATAGACAAAACACTTCATATACCTTTTGCCTCTTCGTGGGGGCTGCAAGAATTATTGTGATGTTTGCGGTGGCTCCGTACCATAGAGTGTATAAATGAGCTCCGTGCCATTGACGTCTTGTATTACGCTCAACAGGAAACACATACACAAAATAAGTGCGTAACAGGAAGTTACCAATTTTCAAAATAAAATAAAAAAATAATTATATAATATAAATATAAATAATAATAAAAAAATATATAAAAGACTTCTCTTACATTTGTGGTTATTTACATACACATTAAAACTGGACCTAGAGTAACATACTAGCCACCCAACATAGACAATGACTCAATACATGTATGCAACATAAATGTCTTCCTCGACAAAAGGAAAAGCAACACTGGAAAGTTGGCCAGACTAACCCATGTTTGCTTGCAACAAGATAGTGCCGTAAACACAACCTCTTACAGGTACATTTGTGGCTGTTACTCTCTACATATTATATTTACAGTGACTTAGAAATACTTGAATCAGAACCAAAAGTCTGATTGTTCTTATTAAAATAAACTTCTTGCAAATTCAGAAACCACACTATGTGTCTTTGTATTTCTTTGTGTCATGTTTTGTATCAGTCTGTTTACTGGTTTGATTATCCTGCCAGCCCTGGTTCTTATGAGGCTCACTGTGTCACTTGGCGGTCTCACGGGCAGGACAGTAACCACTTCGGTACTGGTTTTCGGGTGGATACAAGGTGTGTCTGAATTTGGGCTCATAATTGTGTCTTTCTCACTTTCTCCAAAACTCTCAGCTCTTGTCATATCTGTTTGATAGTCCTTGTCACAACTTTCAACATCGCGACAGTCTTCAGGATCTGAGGCTACAGTGTTTGCCACCCAGCTGGCTGTACGATCCAATCCATCACATACTGAATCCACAAGTGAAAGGTCCTGGTCAGCACTGTTTACATTGCTAGGATCAGGGGTGGTGTCAAAGGAGGTTACTGAATCCGGTTCTTGATCCATCTCGAGGGGCAAGAAGTTTGCTGACAGGAGCAAGTTACGGTGCACAACTTTCTCTTGTCCTGTTGCAGTGTTCCTGACACAGTAGGTATGACACCTTGGATCATGTGACACAACCGTGTAGATGGTGGAACACCACTTGTCAGCGAGTTTCCTGCGGCCACGTTCACCCTTGTTAGCTAAGAGCATCTGATCACGCTCGGTAATGTCCATGCCTTTTGTTCTCAGATTGTAAAGGTGGGCTTGTCGTCACCGGCTGGTGTCAGTGTTGGATTGAGCAATGGCTAAGGCCTCTTTGAGGTTTTCTCTGATTTTCTTAACATAACTGTTGTAATCAGTGATTTCATTTTCTCTTTCCACATTATGGAACATGACATCAACCGGAAGTCTAGAAATCCGACCGAACATAAGGTAGAACGGAGCATAGCCGGTGGACTCATGAGCGGTGCAGTTGTAAGCGGAGGTGAGTGTTTGTAACAACTGAGGCCACTTGCTCTTATCCCGGGGCGGCAAAGCTCTGATCATGCTTCCAAGGGTTCGGTTAAACCTTTCGGTCTGGCTATTGCCCATTGGGTGATAGCGCATGATCCTTGACTTTTTGACACCAGCAACCTGCAGCAGCTCCTGAATCAACTCGCTCTCGAAATTTGCACCCTGGTCTGAATGCTCCATGCTGAGCCAGAAGAACCGCTGCCTGGCTAGGTGTAATGTACGGTTCTGACCCTGGTGCCCAGCTTCATCGTGCACCCCATGAAGTACTTGGCCAATTAGGGACAGAGGTGTTACATACTGGTGGCGCTTTTTGCCAGCGATTAGATCCTTACACACCCTGTACAGAATGCTGTCTAGCATTTTCAGTTTCTCCCACTGTTTGAGGAGTTTCAGGGCCCTTGGGGACAAGCCAGACTTTTATCTCCTTGATGGCCGTCTTCCCCTTATGACAAATGGGATTACTTGGGATATGGTGGCATCGTTCTGTTGCGCCTCCTGGAGCTGCTGAATGGAGAACACAGGTAGGGGAACTTGACCAGTTGGTATCAGTCTGTCGAGGTCTTGAGCCAGCCAGGTCAGTACTCTTTGTACTACATGGCCTGACAGGACTGCGGACACCTCCTCTTCACTCAGTGACCGGTGTTCGGGGGCATTGGGTGGACTGGAGGTATTCGACTTCCTGATCGTTGGTGCTGGCCCTGAAGACCTCTTGAACTGTGTCTTCCCGTACTTGCTGTGACTCTTCCACCAGGGCTTCATATGGCTCTGTTACTAGCCTTTGGGAGACACGGCCTTTGATGAAGGGCTGCCGGCTTAAGGCATCAGCGACTACATTCTTACTCCCAGGTATGTATTTGATGCTGAAGTTGTATGAGGATAACTTCGCCACGCACCTTTGTTCGCAAGCGTCAAGTTTGGGCTTAGTTAGAATGTATGTTAGGGGATTATTATCCGTCCATACAGTAAAACTGTGTCCTTTAAGCCAGTGACTAAATTTTTCGCAGACTGACCATTTAAGCGCCAGAAACTCTAAGCAATGAGCTGGATATTTGCTCTGTGCGCAGGTGAGTGCTTTGCTGGCGAAGGCGACAGGTCGTGCTTTTGTTTCATCTTCTTGGACCTGGGATAACACCGCACCAAGTCCATCTGTTGAAGCGTCTGTGGACAGGACAAATGGGCGACTGAAATCGGGGTGGGCCAGGACAACAGACTCCAACAGTGCTGATTTTAATCGCTCAAATGAGTCATGGTGTTCTTGTTTCCAGTCACTTGCATTTAACCTTTTGAATGCTGCAGCACCGCGTGGGTTGCCCTTCCTCCCTTTAGGGGCAGCTGT
>JAVQJW010127245.1:0-13238 GCA_036025195.1 Hypseleotris klunzingeri
TTACTTTATACTAAATGGTCAAAATTATTTTATTTTGTACCAAAGTCTTGTTTTAGGAAACGCCCTGGACCACAGCTTTTTTTTTTTTTACCTCTACTTTAATAATATTTATTTCATAACAATATATATTTTTAAAATTTTGGCTTCTTAAGTTATGCTAGCAGCATCTGTATGTAAGATCACATCTGAAGCCATGTTTCAGTTATTTTATTGCTACAACTCTTGCTGCCTACTAAACTACATATTGCTTTGTACATGTATGACAATAAATGAAATTAAATTGTCTAAAGTTTATAGTTCAATCACCAGTTGTTCTTTTTTAGACCCATTTGATGTCATTTTTATTATATATTATATTTTTGATTTATAATTGGTGGAATTTTGATCACTAAAAAGTAGAATATACTATGTACACTTCTTAAATTGAGGTAAACCTTATTATTTTCTCTGCATTTGACCCATTTTTCATTGCTGCCAGGGAGACCACTTTAGACCTTTGCCCAGGATGACGATCAATACCTAGCTCTAGCATTACTGAAGAAAACCCATCTGAGTACGGGGACAACACGCAGACTTCACACACAAGCCAACCACTACACCACTAACCCCCAGAACACACACACAAGAACATTTATTACAAATACTTTATTGACAATGTGTGTATGGCATAGTTTTTCATGGATTTGCTAAATGGTGTCAACATGAACCAGATCTCTCCTTTGTGATCTTTGCAAATGGCCGAACCTCCGTAATGCATAGTATATAGAACCAAAAGTGCATATCCTGTTCCTTTTATTTTGTCCATATACACATTACACTATACATAAATAATTGCATTGTAAAAAGGACTCAAGTATTTACATGTATAATATACTTTATATCATAGAAACTTTATATTAAATCTAGGTAGATGCACCAGCCTTGTTTTCACTGGGTTGTATGGGACAGGTCAAGTCAATATGGTGGAGTTTGAGATTACAATGTGCTGTGTGGTTATATTCTATGTATTAAATAGCCAATATAAAGAATATAGAAAATGTTTGGCAAAGTCTATAAGTTTGTGAAAAAGTTGTGTAGGCTTTTCATACTGTGCTTATTTAAATTAATGAGATGATATTTGAGCTTGTTTGGTGGAGTCTGCTCTTTATTATTCTCATGTTTCCACAGAATATTGTTTGCAAATACAATATTAAATCAATATTAAGGTATTGTTTGTTCATAGCGAGGTCATGACAAAAACAAATGACTGGAGTAAAAGTAGCTCTTATATAAAGTAAAGTAGATAGAAATGTACTAAGTAAGTGAATAATTTATACTTTGTTACATTTCACCATTATTATTGGTATAGTTTTTTACTACGGTGAAACTCAACTACTATTGGTCAAAATGGTATCCTACAAACTATGATTTGATGTTGCAATAGAGGCCAGGTGAGGGACAAAAGTTATGATGTGGCCTCCTTTTCATCATAGAACAGGGTCAGATAGTCAATTTGAAAAACACATACACTGTACTAAATGATGTGCGAGCTTTCATTTATGTATTTTTAGTTTATTTCTTTCTAGCTTGAGTCCGGCAAATTAACTGTATTCCAATTAACAAACTATTAGCGAATTTAGCTCCTAGTTTTGAAACTACTTTAGTCCAAAATTGTATGTTTTTTAATTTACTTTGCCTGTGTAAACCTCCCCACACTGACCCGTGCTGTCCCGTCCCAGTGAAAACAAGGCTCTGATGATGAGGATGATGATGAAGAGTCCATTGAGGGGGTGCTATCTGTGGTTGTTTAGCAGCACCTCGAGCCAACACGGACATGACGTGATAAACTGTCGGGAATAACAGGGGCCCCAGCCTTTCCCAAAGCTGATCTGAATACTGTGTGGGTCCCAAGGGCCCTCCTGGAGCTCCGGCTTCACCCCGTGCTGTGCCATCCAGCTGGAGCGCTCATAGTCAAACACTTTTAGAGAGAATCCAGGCATCACCCTCTGCACGATCAGTCCGCGGTTGCCGGGCGGGTCAAGCGTGGGTGAGTGGACGAAAACCGGGTGTCGACTGCGATTGTACACCCAAACACCATCGGGCTCCTGACTTAATATAATCCCGAATCCGATTTTACTGCGGTTCTGAACGGCGCCGGTAACACTAGTCCCAAGATGGCCGCCGGGGTCGTCACGGCATCTGTGGTAGGCGTTGGCGTGGAGTTGGGCGAGGCAGAGGCCCGAGCCCTGAGGTAGGTCGTAGAAGATGCTGAGACTTGGGTCGTGAGCCGGGTACAATCGCCCAACCCGGGTACGCTGCTCCCAGTACGCCACGCTACACCAATGAGAACGAAGACTGCCAGTGGTGGACGAGCCCACAGAGGAACCAGTGTCTGTGGAGAGAGAGATGAGATGAGACGGTTAGAGGGGTTAATGACTTTTCAAAACAGGAACTAAACGCAATTTTGATGGAGTAAAAGAGACCTAAACCAGGCTAAAACTATGGATGAAATGGAGATCAATACAGAAAAATGTATAAACAAACATTCAACATCAAATACCAATCAGACAGCATTCAGAGAGCGCATTAGTGCCCGCCCACCTCTGGTTCCGGAAGTAAAAATCCCATTCATTTTTCTCCTAGACTTAAAAAAATCCATATTATAAGAGTTTAAAAGATGTTGGAGACTGAGGCAGATCTTGGGGCAGATTTGTGGCAAGTCCTGGGCCAGATTTTGTGGCATATCCTGGGGGGCAGATCTTGGGGCAGATTTTGTGGCAAGTCCTGGGGCAGATCTTGGGGCAGATTTTGTGGCAAGTCCTGGGGCAGATCTTGGGGCAGAGTTTGTGGCAAGTCCTTGGGCAGATTTTGTGGCATATCCTGGGGGCAGATCTTGGGGCAGATTTTGTGGCAAGTCCTGGGGCAGATTTTGTGGCATATCCTGGGGGCAGATTTTGTGGCATATCCTGGGGACAGATCTTGGGGCAGATTTTCCATCCTGTTTCGTAGGCGGGGGGTAAAAAGTGTTCAGGTCTGTGTCACTCCCACACCAGCCCCTGTACCCCTGACCCTCAGCCCTCATGCTATCAGCTCACATTAGCAAGCGCACAAAGTGATGCTAATATTTTGCTACAGGAACTCTATTGACACAGAGGACTTAAAGAGCCATGTGCTGTGTGGCCTCATTCCTTTCATTTCAAGGGCCCTCTTCATGCACCAGGGGCCAGGAGAGCCGCACATTTTCCCCCATTAACAAGCTGCTTTTTGGGGGTGGACAAGCTAGCATCCAGATTATAGGTGTGTGGTGTTTGCGTGGCGGCCATTTTGGTTTTGAAATAGGGGAAATGGTAGGTAAACAGAAAAAAATCAATTTTCAAGAACTGTGAAGGTTAGGAAAAAAAAGTTACCACCTGGATTTAAGGATGTAAATAAGTAGAAGACTCAAAGCGTCTTCAAGTGCATACCATATTCACCCCACAATCAAACTGGTGGTAATAAAGCACTTGTAGCCACAGCTGTCTTAGGGCAGACTTTGTGATGGTAAACCCTCATGAACCAATGAACCCCTGTAACACAACTAGATCTGCTTCACAC
Source organism: Hypseleotris klunzingeri (assembly GCA_036025195.1). NCBI lineage: Eukaryota > Metazoa > Chordata > Actinopteri > Gobiiformes > Eleotridae > Hypseleotris > Hypseleotris klunzingeri. Next base: position 3,574 of record JAVQJW010127245.1, read on the forward strand.
TGCTTTAAATCACTTCAAACAATCACAATAGCGACATCTACTGGCCATGTACTAGAATTGCATTTGAAAACAACTATTGGAAAACTGTATTGTAAAAACTTGGTATTTGGCGACTGCTTGGTGACATAAGGTCGATACTAGCTTAACATCGCTAGCTCCACCCTGTGTGCAATTAGTTTCTATACTCAACCTAGTACTAGAGCTACTCATTGTACACAACCTGAGATCCAACTACTATTACTAGTACTCTAAACCAAGACTAAACATTTTTTTGACTAAACCAAGACAAGAAATGGTCCAGGTCTAAACCACATTTAAATCAAGCCCAATCACTTCTATACATTCAACTTCATGTAGCCCCTTTTGAAAACCTGCACTTAGTTACGTTATGCCACTGTGTACCCGTCCCACAGTTTGGGAACCTCCCTCCTCTGTGGGCGGGACATGTGCAGTAGAGATTCACTGTAGTTAGTTTGTAGGCGAATACAACAATTACATGGGACTGGGCCTCACACATGCAACACAAATTGGGCTCCAAACAGTACAACACACACATAATACACACACAAACACACTCACACAAAATTGCACTTCTCATTTGAGGCCCACGTGTGTCATTAGTGAATTCCAGGCTGGCAACTGCTGTGGTCTGGAGTTTTAACAGAGAGCAGCCTAGATCCAGTCATTTTTCCAAACCCTTCTATGTATCTCACTCTTGCGCACAATTTTTTTTTACTTTTTTACTTTTTTTACTAGCTGCGCTCGTCCCTGTAATAAGGTAACACAAATATCTCTAGGGGAAAAAAAAATAGCAGGGGCGTAGTAATAGGGAGGGAAGATAGGGCAGAAGCTGGGGGCCCAAGGAGATTTAGGGGGGTCCATTGAGAGACCATCAATGGGCAAGTTGGGGTTTGAAATGTTTTAAAATAAAAATAGGGTTGGAAAATGATATGTAATACAAAATAGGTAAATGGGGGAAAACACTAACAGGGGTGTAACAACAGGGAGTGAAGACAGTGCAGCTGCTGGGGGCCTAGAAGGTTTAGGGGGGTCCCATTGAGAGTCCATCAATGGTCAAGTTTGGGATTTAAATATTTTAAAATAAAAATATGGCTGCAAAATGTGACTTATAACAACATGGGAACATGGGGGAAAACACTAGCAGGGGCGTAACAGCAAGGAGTAAGACAGTGCAGTTGCTTGGGGCCCGGAAGGTGAAGGGGGCCCCATCAGTGGGCTAGTTTGGGTTTGAAATATTTTAAAATAAAAATATGGTTGGAAAATGATATGTAATATAACATGGGTAAATGGGGAAAACACTAGCACGGGCGTAACAACAGGAAGGGAAGACAGTGCAGTTGCTGGAGTCCCAGGAGGTTTAGGGGCCCCCATTGAGAGTCTATCAGTGGGCAGGTTTGAAATATTTAAAATAAAAATTTGGTTGCAAAGTTATACTTATCACAATGTAGGTAAATGGGGGAAAACACTAGCAGGGGCGTAGCAACAGGAAGGGAAGACAGTGAAGTTGCTGGGGCCCTAGGAGGTTTAGGGGGCCCCATTGAGAGTCTGTCAATGGTCAAAATTGGGTTTGAAATATTTTAAAATGATAATAGGGCTGCAAAATTGTACTTATTACAACATCAGTATTGCAAAAATCTTAATATATCTAAATACTAAAACAACAGGAATTTTAATCTAACCATGATTTTGTGTTAAAAAATTGTATTCCTAATAGATCCTTAAAGAGAAGGATTAATAAACAAAGTGATCTCCCACTTTAGCCTAGTCCTTGCTTTGTCTTAAATTTGGATTTTGAAGCAATTTTAAAAAGTAAATAAAAAAGCTATTCTTGCTTAGATTAACTTCAAATATATTAAAAAAGCACTAATGGCACAATATTAAACAGATTTATTCAAAAACATTACCAACTTGATGAACTTAATACATTGACTTGGGCGCCCATTCTGACAACATGCAAAAGGGGCCCTCAATTATCTACTTACACCACTGCACTGAAAACACACTTTATAAGCTTGTGATAAAAATGAATTGCCGTAGTCAACATAAAGCAAAGTAGGGGATTTTGTCGAGGTCTGGAAGCCCTTTTTACTTTAAGCGAATTAATAATAAACTCAGCTCAGCCAAGACGAGACGCCGCTTGTAATTTAGTCAAATAGATTACGTGAAAGGGATATTCCAGATTTCTTTTTCTCAAAACAGGGTTGCTTGGGTTGCCTGTTGATAGATTGCCTATTACTAAAGCCATTCATTTTCTTTATATCAAAAGTAAAGTAAATGGGTTAGGCGATATGTTATGTGACGAAGAATAACAAAAACAGCAAGAGATTATTGGTTTGAATTACTTAAGGCAAGACACTGCAGGTGAATAGAAGAAAAATCTAATTTAGAGTCACAAATTTGAAACTTTTCCTGCAGATTACTGACATATGTGTAAGAAAAAAATGTATTGCAGGTTTTCTGTCATTTTATGTTTTCATTGAGAAATTATTCATTTTATGTGTAAAAATGACCAAAATCGCACACTTTTCCAGGAAGAAATTCTCTATGGTGGATTGATCCAGGTTTAAAATTATTGGTTAATTTTGTTGACATATTAGATGACAAAAAAATTACAGAGGGGATTTTGGATAACTTATTTAGTCTTTTAGTTATGTAGATGTTAAAATCTACATAATCTAATTTCGCCATGTTTTTTGGGTTAAAAATGTCAATAAATCAATATAGTAATTATATATCAGCAAATCCTTCTGTAAAAAGTTTCAAAATCTTGTTAAGTACAAGACTGGAAAATCTGGTCCTTGTAAGTGTGGCTTTAAATAGAGATGTTTACCCCAGAGTGTAAGAAAAACACATTTTGAGAAAATGGCCATCGAAGTTAGAATGTCCCATATAAGTCTATGATGAAGGTTAAATAAATGTTATAATATAAACTCTTTATAACGTAGATCAGACATTTTCTTTGTATCCAGGTGAAAGATACCCTGTTAACAGACCAAACTGGCCAATAATATAAATAAAATATGACTTTTACCTGTAGTGTCTGGCCTTAAGTCGAAAAGTGACAACCACCGCAGCTTGTTTACAGTTTACTCAATTGTCCAGAGCTGACAGAGACAAATAGTGTCATTCTTTTAAATTTTTTGCACATTATCCATACATAATCATAAACTGTGATCTTTTGTCTACACATACAGTATACCTACACATAGTATATATTTTGGGCCTATTTGCTTGGTTGATGGTGGTTTTTCTGTCTTTTCAAGACATAACAACACTCATTGTTTAAACATCTTTGAATATATGCTTAATAATGTTGTTGTTTCATCTTGTTGGGGAATGAAGGAACTGATATTTGGTGTTTATGGGTGTAAGTATCTGCACAAACAAGTGTCTTTTCTAGCTTGGCTGAATGCTGGTAAATCCCAGACCACTCAAATCGTTCTTTTTTTCCATATTCACATAAACTTAATACTGACAATAGCCAGTACAGATCTTAATAAAGCTGTGAGCCTAGTCCGCAACTAAACATATGAGTGGGTTACAAAGGAAAAACATCAGACCTCAGAGGATATATTCATGTCTTTGGGTCAAATTTCATCATCCTTTTCTGAGCTCCATAGAACCTCATGTACCATATTGACTCCACAGGACATCCTCAGTGCAGTCGAAATGAGCTGTGTGTTTGAGTGGTGACAGCTAAATTATATGAGAGGCTCCCACTGTCCTATATTTGTTCTCTTCTGGGTGTTATCTTGTCCACTGTCTAACAGAACTTTCAAAATATGATCCATGTGTTCTCTGTATCTCTTGCCTTTACCTTCAACCTGGTTACTAATGCTGGATTCTGATACGACCAAAAATGAGAGATTAAATTATTATAAGATTTGTTGCATGTGAACAGTTTAAAGTATTTATCTAACCATTTCAAGTATTCTGGATGGAGAAACCCATTTATAAAGAAAAACTGAAACATATATAAAAACAATCCTGCTAATGCACTATGGTGAGCAGCACACAAAGAAATTGTCGTTTTGCAAACCTGCAGATTGTACTGAAAAGAGCACACAGATGTCTGTAGTCCTCTGTATTGTTTTTTTTTCTATAGGCAGTAAATGAAGCTAATTAAATCAATACACCATTCAGGTTCTCCATCAAACATGTGACAGCTAAAACTGGAACTTTCGCTTATCTGAATCATAGACTTTGAGAAATGAATGACTTTCTCTCTCCCTGTATTAACTCCTATGGTTTATGTTGACCAGTATTACAGCATGTACCACTGACACACACACATGTTGTAATGAAACATCTGGTTTGAGGTGATGCTCTTTGGTCTTTGATGGCCCCAGTTAGAGCCCACATCAATGGTACAAGTGATAAATGTGGACAATGAAGCAGCAGCAGGAGACCAGTGTCGGAGCACCAGGAAGTGTGGCTCCTCTTGACCTCTGACCCCTGAGGTGACAGCTCTTTTTAGTGGGTGCTCTGTCACCCACAGGCCACAGCACATCGTAGTGAAAACATCAGGTTTGTCAGCTGAACCTTTGATGTGTTCAGCTGACAAACCTGGTCTAGGTGCAGTCTGTAGTAAAAGATTAGACAAACAACCTTGAATTAGTCGATGAAGCTTATAGTGAGATTAGCATCTCCTATAGCTCTATAATGTTGCTCTGGTTTCCTTTACCTCCAAGGTTGGTCCACTATGGCAGCACGCTTATAACTGGAGCGGCTCAGAACTATCCATACAGATCCAAGCAACACAATTTAATTGTATGTACTATTATGTACTGTCTAAATAATGACATTAAAGGAAGTTTAACTTCATCTACTGTTACATTAAGGGGGGAACCATGGAGGTCATGGGTTCGATCCTCAGGTCGACCAACTCCGATATCTCTGGGTGGAGTCTGCATGTCCCTCTTGTGTTACCGTGCATTCTCTCCAGCTTGCTCCTACCACCCTAAGACACACGTGTTTGTCCCTAGTGAATGAATGATGGTGTACATAAACAGAAATCAAACTGACAACCTCCAGGTTAGTCAAGCGTATAAGCTCAATTCTCCACTTTTGTCACCCAGACATGACACTGACTCCTAGTGCGATGTCCGTAGTGATCAAACGTGTTAATGTTGACAGGAGAACCTCTTGAGTATCCGCCATGAAGCTGTGACACAGACACAGAGGCTTGTGCTGTGAGTGGACACTCTCCACAACCTTTTTGTGCTTTGTCTCATCGACAGCGCCTTGTTAACACCATTTAGAGAATAGTTTTTACAACACTGGGGCTGACACTTGTACACATGAGACTTCTCTCCATTAGTGCTGAACAGATGCCGGAGGCTGGACTAAGATCAATAGAAAGGGTCATTTGTGACAGACTGGTCATTAGCTGCACTTTTACAACACCTTCTTCTGCAGCGGCCAGTGGGACTCGTTTAGGAGCTGGTCACAATACAAAGTGGTACTATAGGACACGACGAGAGGGACTGTCACAGGGCTAAAGAGTGTCAGTCAAAATCTGACCTTGTAAACCCCAAAGACTGTTCACTGTCTGCTGCTCGTGAGGTAAAGAGATGCTGAAACCAAACAAAACCAGCTAAGTCTATATAAGGACAAGTGTGGTTAACTCGAGCCGGGACTCCCTTATAACCAGAACTTATCTAAACAATAGCAAGGGCTGGATATGGAGCAGAAGGCTTTTTGCTTTCACATGTATTCAAGACCAAATTTGGAAAACCCAGACAGCTGTGGGTTATCACAGTTTTAACAGCCTGCAACATCAGCAGAAAAATAAATGACTAAATGTTGTGTTATCTTGAATGAGGGTCTACTTGTAATTTGCAAGTTAGAGGACCCCAAACACCCCATATATTTATTTTAATAGTACTCTTTGAAACAATTAACATAGAGGAAATGAGAGTGGCATGTTTTCACTTTTGAACTGGCCTCCCATTTCAATTAGTTTAAGTCTGACGCCCATTAAGTCTTCATTGAATCACAGCAGTTCTCTTATTTCAGTCTTCTTTGGGCCCTGCTCGGCATTTAATCACCAAAGTACAGGAAAAGGCCTTCTGCCCCCACTGTTTGTGTCAGCTGTCAATGCAAAAGTACTGACTGGACTTTCTTCTATTATTATTTCTGTAGGTGAGTGAAATCTGAGCTGATTCTGCATATGTTCCTTTCACTGATTGTATTGAAAAAGCTGGCAGATGGTGAATTCTTCGTCAGGGCCAATGGAGGAGTTGTTTTGGCAGCGTTTTGGTGCAGTCCCAGGTGACAGACAGGTGTGAATTACCTGTAATAGCAGCAGGAAGTGAGGCGACTCTGAAATGAATGCTTTATGACTAGGGTTAGTAAAATGGCTTTGTTTATAATGCATAATGCTCAAAATGGGGGGACAAAACTAATGTGGACCCCAGGACCTTTATCTGCACTACGTGATTTTGTGACTATAAAAGTGATGTGTGTTTGAATGATGTCTCCTGTCCTATAAAAGCTTGTGATTGGTTTAATAGTTCCTTCCCTAAAACAAAAACCCTCATAATACAGCCAGGCTCATTTTTTCTCACATTTCTGAATAATTATCTTTTTCAAAATACAGGGAAAAAGAAATCAGGTAGTGCAGCTTTCATGGAACAGAGAGATTTTAATAGTGTTTTACAAATTGCATTTTGAGAGAAAATGGCTTCATCATGTGACCACAGAGGGGCGGGGCGTTTGAAGTTAATGCAGTAATATCGACCTGCGGTGAGAGTAATCACTGACTACACCATCAGCCCCTTCAGAGTAAAGCTGCAGTTTGAACTCTGCTTCACCACAGCACACATTCCCAGGATCAAATATAGACCATGACACAAACTGCATTCTTTCCCATGCAGCACACACCCTCGGGCCTGCGGGGGGAACTGCAGGCTGGTTGGCACACTGGCACTTTCTAAATAAAAATGACAATAGTGACACTGAATGCAGATCATTAAAACATGCAGCGACACACACATGGGTTAAAACACGTCTTTGTGGATGCACATGACATGGAGTGGAAAACAAACAGAAACGCCACAGTCACTAGGTTTGCATTCTAATAACCAAGTTCTATAAACACAGGTCTTCAAGTTTCTTCCATTAATTTACATGTACCACCGTCAGCTCTAGTGCAGCTTTGTCCAATTTTAGTCTTAGAGTAAATTCTAAACATGCTACTTTTTCTTCTTTTTTTTCTTTCTTTCTTTTTTAAATAACATTGATAAGATATGTTATTGGATCGGGAAAAAAATGCAAAAACTAAGATGCATTTTAACACTCAAAATACTATGCAACTAGATGATAATAAATATGTGATGTGACGTCTAAACCCTGCATGTTTCAGCTAAAAAGTGTTAACAGTGTAACTTTATTCTGTGTGTATGTCACAGTATATTTTTTATGCCGTTTGTCTCCTTCCCCACCAGATTGTTATTGTAAATAAGCATTATGTTCTTCATAACTCCCCTGGTTAAATAAATAAATAAAAATAAAACATAAAGGGAGATGTGTTATGGACATGAGTGTACACAGAGCACCCACATGTGTCTGTCCCATCTCTGCAGGTTGCCATGGTCACCTACCTGTTGTTGTGTGGGACACCTGGGAAGTAAGATTAGACCAGGCCACCAGCATCGAGCACAAAGAGCGAGAAGTCAGCCCAAAAGCACAGCAGGATTTAAGAAGATGGACTGAAGAGAAAAGAGTCTTCGATGAGGATTAGTCCAGGACACATAAAGAAAACTTTGGAAATCTAATTGACACTGGACAAAAAACACCACAGACATTGTACAAGACAAAAACAAGATTGAATTTCTACTTTGGAGCTGCCTTTTGTTCGATGTATTGTGTAAATGTAGAGGCCACTGACAAGCACCCAAACTGCAATCTTTTTCTTGAGCTGTCAAAATCCACACAGGCACTAGTCATTGAGGGCAAAAAACTACAACGCAAACATTTTGTATTGTGCATAATGTATGTTCAGTCCCTCAGTGAAAGAATAAGGTGAAGAAATTGTATTGGATAGGGCACATTACATTAGCAAGTCTGCAAATTTGGAAAGATGGTCACTAATTATTACCTCTGCCAAGAAGGTAATAATTAGTATATGTTTGTCTATTTGTTTGTCTGTTAGAAACTTCACGCAAAAATATAAAACATAACCACAGTGGGAAGTAAAGCTCAAGAAACATTTAGTTGAATACTTCAAAAGCACTTTTTGACATGCTTTCTCTATATTGGTAACCTGGGACAGATGGTTAACAATATATTGACCATTTAACTTAAACGTGATCCTAAAATGCTCTTTCTGACCCATTGTGCCTCCCCTTATGACGTTCTTAATGAAGCAGGCACACTTTAGGTGATGTGTATATTGATGTGAATCCTAAGGGTGTTATACACAGTATGTCCCATATATGGATTGGACACCCATTGTGGGGGCAGTTACCGCGGTGATAACCCCAGGGTCAGAGGAAGTGTGCCTAGGCGGGACCCCCCACACACTCCCAATGGCTGCACTTTTACAACTGATGGGCCTTTTGTTTACCTCAGGTCTGTCTATGGAAGGGGTAAGGAACATTTTACAAGAATATGACATTGCATTTAATAAAACATGCAGGCCAGGGAAGTCCAAACTATGGCCCAGGGGCAAAAAGTCCCTCCAACAGTTTTACATCAACATCAGATCAGACCTTGTGGGTTACCAAATTGGCCAATAGCAGTCTCTCCCCTGGCCTCTGTCGACTACAACTTTACATCATGAGTCATATAGCCAATTTTAAGCATTGTTTATTTTTTCAAATTTTCCGACTACACTTTTAATGTTCAACACAAGATGCAACATAATAACCACATTGTGAACATCTCTGATTAAAATTCATCATTCTAGTCCATACATACTGTAAATCTCTATCCCAAAGCTATATCCTGTCAGGCCCAGTGTAGCAGATAGGGCGGGGGGTGTACAGTAGCCCTCCTCACTTCTCACAGTCCTGCTTTGTCCCGATCTCACAGGAAACGGCCCCATATTGGAACCAGACTTCTGCTGACAGTTGATTTGAACCACACCACTCTCAGCTGCAGCGGACCAGAGACTTTGGGGAGGGGCCCGCTTTGAAAACCATCTCCTCATCTGATGGGCGTGGGGTACTTTTTTCATTATTTTTCTTTTTTTCATGACCGCATACTTCATCGCAAACTGCTGCCTTGGTCGTTCTTGACTTGGAGCTCAGGTTTCATTGCTGAGTGCTGTTATAGGACTTTCAAATATCAACATAAGGGAGGTTATAGCTGGAGGAGAGTAGCCACCCAAAGAGGCTCCAGGCTGTAGGCAATGGAGAGCGAAAACGTAAATAGAGAAAGTGACACGACATGGCTGCTCCATCACAGGAAGTTTAACATCTGAGTTTTGTCCCAAAGCAGAAACGAGGCTTCTATTGGTTATATAAAACTGTCAGGAGGAAACTAACTGACCCTGGTATAAACCCAAACAGTGCATCTCCAATATATCCACACTGGTTTTAAAATGTCTGCATGGCATGACTCTGGTTTCATTAGTTAAAACGTGCAATTAGTTGTCTTCATAAGCAGAAATGTTGGACTACTTGTCACATTTCTCTGGT
>JAVQJW010127306.1:0-10396 GCA_036025195.1 Hypseleotris klunzingeri
AACCTACAATAAAATGTACTGTTGAGATTCTAAACTAGCATTTTAGGAACTTTTTAAACTTGCATGCATTATTTTGTAATTATTGTTAATCACAATTATTATGGCCACAATAATCACAGAAGTGGTCAGAGGAGCAGAGGTGAGAAGAGTAGCCAATAATTTTACTCAAATAAGAGTACTGTTACTTCATATATATATGAAAAAATTATAGCAGCTTCCCGTCTATTACAGGGCATTCAGACATGCTGACACTAATGGCCATGCGCTGAAATCTTCTAAAGACAAATCATTTGGCTGCCTCCTTGTCTTACAGATATTTACAGTATATCGACATCCAACAAGATAGATGAAGCTGCAGTAAATCTTGGAACTAAGATTGAGGAACTTGTGTCAGTCATCAAAAGACAATCACAACATCTGTATAAAGACTGCAGTAAAGGCTGAGCTAGTTTTCACCGCAATATCAAAGTGGTAAAAACAATCCTGAAATCAGTGGTTGAAGAATACAGTGGTTCCAAGCACTGAATGTCTGTGCATAGAAACCATTATGTCTGAAGTCACAGCATGGCCATGGCAAGAATCACAAAGTGGGAAGTGCATCTCAGTAAAAATGGTCATTGTTATATACATTAATTGCAACTATATTATACGATTAAAACTATAAATCTCGAGCTCACGGACCTTCAAAACAGAACTTAAGAAGTCGGATGGACTGGCCACGAAATCTATTCTACATTAAAAACCTTGTCCAGATGCCCTTTTTACCTTCAGAATTACCTCAACCTGGATGAATGACAACCTTCACTCTCTTATTAATAGCAACTGATACTTTATATACTCAATAGGTGTCAAAAACAAAGTTCAATATACTAGAATCTTTAAATATTTATAAAAAATTGGATTCTTGGTAAGGTGAGTTTGCTGATCAGTGATGCACAGATATTTTGGGGGCAGACGCTGAACTCCAAAAACAGCCTACATATTGAAAAAGCGGTTACACACAGAAATAAGACTACTTGAACACTGGTCTAGGTTTCTGTTAATGTTTTGTTAAAGGAACACACCACCATTTTTCCATATTAAACTATGTTCTTCTATCACTTTAGACGAGTGGATACATACCTGTGTGATCGTGATGTGTGCGGTTAATTCTTGTGACGAGAGGTTTTATTGTGGACTATTCGGACTGTACAACGTATAGTCCACTTAGAAAATCGCCATGTTTAATTTTGTGTAAACATACTTAGGTCGTGGGTTGTGTCATGTACTCGTATATAAAAAGGGAAAACGTGGAAGAGCTGTCGCTTCTAACTGGTAGTTGTAGTTGGCCTCACAAGAATACATGGGAGAAGCTAACTGCTAACACATTAAAACCTCTCGTCACAAGAATTGACCGCACGCATAATGATCACACAGGTATGTATCCACTCGTCTAAAGTGAGAGAAGAACATAGTTGAATATGGAAAAACAGTGGTGTGTTCATTTAAGACCTTAGTATTTCTACCCTGTCTATGCCTGACCAGTGCAGTACTCCACTCCTCTGTGTGAGTTCAGAGTGTGCTATAATCAGTCTCTGAGACCCCAGCGCCTCAGCCTTTAGCTCCTTTTTATCAATACTCTCCAGTCCAGAGGGAGGCTCATTGCTTTAATAGGAGGAGTGTGGATAGTCTAGTCTCAGCAACAGTTAACCCCAGTGGAATACTAGCAGCTTAACCTGACTTAACCCTTCTACTGCCCTGTCACTGCCCCATGGACAATGACTGAGGTGGCTTGGGCATTGATTTTTTTTGCCGTTCAAAAAAAGACTACCACTACATAAAACCATTTTTACTCCAAATTCATTGTACATCCAATCCAAATTTCATCGTAATACTTAATATAAATTTTTCTTTTTTTATTAATATGAACACTGGTATCGTCACAGAAAAACATGAAAAGCTATCTTCATGACTTCATATCACAAGTCGATTTTTATGGCCATTTCCACAGTTGCCAAGTCCGCGTATTGTAAGCCACTTTGGACTTATTTTTTTGTTGAGTCACGGGTTGCATTTTTTGGCTTATTTTATTTACAGCAACGTTGAAGCTTTTTAGCCATTTTTCTGTCTTCTGTAGTGTGTTTTGTCTGTGAATTGTTGTCACTGTGAACCTCAAGTGTGGAGGAAGGCACTGTTACGCTAAAAAGGCTATTAAAACACATCAAAAAGGCTCCATGTAGGCATATACAGTAGTCTATGTGTGTTATTTATAGAAATCATCATCAAATCATTGGTGTTATTGAAAGTCGCTTATTTTGGGCTTGTTGTCATCAACTTGGTCGCTGTTTTCTTTCAGAAGTCCTGGCAACACTGGCCCTATCGCCCACCCCTACCTGACTGCCATCACCATCACCCACGCCACGAGATACACTTTATGAATAGTGGGATGTATTGGAGGTGTTTTGGACAACTGACTAATAACAGGCCTGATAGCTTTCAGGCGCCACGCCGGAATTCCGGCGTGTCGACGTGTCCGTGAAAAAAAAAGAAAAAATGTTTGCCCTGTCTTCTGACCATTGGTTCTGACAAGTCAATCAGAAATGAAGCTTGCGGTGTCAGAGAAAATGTCCATTAAATTGTCTAAAAAATAATAAATACATCTATCAGCTAAATTTTATTCAGTTTTTAATTTCATTATCATTTAAAAACTCAAAATCTCCCCTCCCAAACTACAATGGTCTGACCCATCAATCATCAGCGGCTCCATGTGTAGAGCTATGGCGGAAGTAAACAGGACACATGCAGGTAACATCCGCCTGACAGGGCTGGACTATGAGCACAGGTGAGCTAGAATCTTCACACATCACCTTCATAAATCCCTCCTGTCTTCAGAAAAACTGTGATTAAAACGTGTTTAGTAAAAGGCGCTCCACTCGCTCACCGCGGCACAAAGATGCTCTCCGCGCGGACTACAGCTCTCCGCTCTAGGAGGAAACTTTCCCCCAGCTCCTGTCAGTCACTTAGGCTGAATCACACTCACTCAAAACGGACACTAAACTACAGCGAATGTCCCGGTATCACTGGACAAGCGAGGGGGCTATAGTCAGTGTTAGCAAAGAAGCTAAACATGGACTCCGAAGTAGCCGTGATTCTCCTTTGGATCTGGTCCACTGTCCTCGTATCACATAAAGCACCAAACATACAAATACAGATCATAAATCATGTCATAAATACACAAATGATATGAGATTCAATAGGGCAGGCTATGAGGAGGGTATTAATCTGGTCTAGTCTGGGGTCTAGTCCTAGTTTAGTTCTGACTACGTCACTCTGTCAGAGCGGTCAGACCCCATTCTCTATATTCCTGGTTTAGATCTAGTCTAGTCCTCCTGGTTTAGACCTGGTGTAGTTCTGGTTTAGTCCTGGCTCTGTCACTTACAGTTGTCAGTGCTCTCTCTCTCTCACTACACGCGCGTCTGTGTCAGTAGAGAGACGCTGCTCAGGAGCGAACGCAATCAGTTCCACCTGGGGTTTTAAGCGATTGTTTTCAGGCGTCGAACTAGACGCGATAGGCGTGTTTTTTTGCTTCTAGCTCGTCCGGTCTGAAAGCAGTTTTAGACTTGTCTTGCAGTCTGGTTCAGGACTGGTTTAGTGTCGATACTTTCAGTTTTGTTTGGACAGTTATATTTAAACTTGGGTTCATCTCAGTCTAGAAGACATGCTTTAGTCTTGGTTAGTTCCATGAATATATTTACACTTTTAACTTTCAATTAGTAAATATCCAGTTTCCCATTTACTTATTTTGAACAAGCATGGCTCTGGATTGCGGGTGCAGGAAATGGCAGAAGCGTGTCTTTTTGCTCTCCAGAATTGTGCACATGCGTATAATGAATAGACGTAAACAATAACATTGAACATGCACAGGTTTACTGCCCCAACTTGTTCTTTAAGCAGGGTTTTCTCTGCAAATATTTTAATAGGTACACTCAGCAGGGCAACATTTCCCTTTTAGTAAGTTCATGGTTCGCTGCCTGCCCCGTATGGAGCATGTATTACACACATCAGGAAAGACAGGCTACAGCCAACCACAGACAGATGTGGCTTACTTCATAACACGTTTTATTTCTCTAATTTTAAAGTTTGTGGGTTTTTTACTTTGTACCAAAGCGGTTCTTTTGAGAAAGCAGAATCTTTGAGATCCATTCATGTCAAAGAGCCGTTCAAAAACTGTAATTTCTATATTTATTTATTATAAGACAGCCTGATAACATATTTATCTGTAAATTATACGTGTGTAGTTATACACTGGGCTGAATATGTAATCTCTAAAACAAAATAGAGATTACATATTCATGCTAAAAACACTTTTATTTGCGTTATTTGCTCTGCTGCTGTGCTGAGTCTTGAGTAAAAAACATTAAACGCGGAAAAAAGATTTGTCTCATTCAGAAATACAATCCGGTTTGAGGTGTTCATGTTAAAGATCAAATTTGTTCATGAATGTCGCATCTCTAGTCTGCTTACCCTGCTGTCAGTGCACAGAAAGTAAGGCGAGTAATGGCAGGTTAGTATCTAGCCTAATGTATTAGGCCTACCGGTATGTAATGCCTTATACTGACTAAAGTAAAGTGACAACAATGAACCAATTAAAACAAATAAGTCTAAAAAAAAAATCAAGAATTAAAGCTTTTATTGTCTTATGCACAGTAAAGAAACACGTTTCCCTGTACAATAAAATTCTTACTTTGCACTTGTAGGTTGTTCTCATCTACACATTTTTCCATGTCATTTTGCAGTCCAAAGACAAACAAAAAATCATCTCTTATGTCCTCTCTGTTTTCATTTAGTGCAGTAACAATCACACTTTCTCCCATCTGAAGATCATCTGGTCCTTTACCCTCACCAACATTCAGGTGAATAACTCATTTCTGTCTACTACAGTTGTGTCATTATTACCCCTCAATACTGAACCGCTTCATAAGCTTGATGCATGTTTGCTCTGGTGGTTTTCCAGACATTTTTAAAATCATTTGAAAACAACGCTCTGCTTTAGTACAATGTAACTGATGGATGCCTCTTTGTATTCAGAGACACAATCAACATCACGACCGTGAGAGTAGTCATGCTAACTCTCAGATGCATCCAAAACAGGCTGCAGGTTAAACATATGTGTGGTGTTAACTGAGGAAGATGTAACACCTCAAATATGCGTATCATCCTGAAGGAGACAGTTGCCTGTGCCAGTCTTCATCTGATGTTTGATGAGAAGACTCTTGAAAGCTGTGGTGAACTGTCTGGTGCTGGGATTGTTTTTAAATCCACCACATGCTCTGACAGAGGAGAAGAAGAGCTCAAGGTTGTCTTGACTGAGCTTGTATGTGAGTAGGTAACAACACTGGGCATCTTCCTTTTCCACTTGGTCCTGAAAGATGTTTTGTGCACTTCTGGCACTGGCAGCAAAGCCAATAACTCATGTTCTACTTCTGCTAGAGTGCAAAGGAGAGTCTTTACTGTTACTGCCTTTAGAGTGTACTCTGCTTTTTGCAGGATGGCTACAGTTCTTGAGTTTGTTACTTTCATTGGTGCTTTGTGTCTGTTACCAAAGGGATTCTGGCTGTTGAGAACATCAAAGGCAGCGTCAGTTGTCTACTGTCTCCTCACAGACTCTGAACTGTTGTAATTGCAAGTTATTGTTGCAATATTCCTTGCCTAGTTTAAGTCCTTCTTTCTCTTCATTCAAAAGATAATTCCATTTTATCAAACTGTTGGACCTGTCAATGTACCTCCTTCTGCCAAAGTATTTGCATGTGGCAGACATCCAACATCACATCCACCAATGATTGGATTGGATGGGGAAATGAGGTCTGCACTGACTCAATATCCAAATTTGCTCCCAGTGCTTTGAGCATGGAGTTGGCATAATGGACCATCACAGGTAACAGAAACTATGTGTACCTCAATGCTGTGCAGACACTGAAGGCAATCAGTCACTATAGTTGCACATTCATTAGCAGTCAGTGAATCAATAAAAAAGTATTCCACAGGGATCTTCCATGAGTCATCAAAGGCTCCATGAGAACCAGAGCGTCTGGTGCTGGAGGAAGGCTGTCGTCTACAACTCCACATCCAAGATCAACATAACCATGAAATCTCCCAGCACTAAATTCAGTGTGTTTTTGAATGGCCATTTCATTCATCATTAAAGCACAGATGGTTTCTTTAACTATCTCCCTTCTTTTTTGCACATGGGTTTAAGTGCTATGAAAGATGTCTTTGTAAATCCTGGATCAGATGAAATGGAGCTTTACCAGCTCTGGATGGTATCTGGATGTGGTAAAGCTAAGTCAAAACTGCGACACACATAAGCATAGGGCTTGGCAGACTAGAAGTGTAGAGTCATAGCAAAGGAGCACAATTCCTGACACCTTTGTATATTCACAAGTCACCTGTGAATTCAACAGCATTCAACATTAGCCTTTTTAATAAAATATAGACCCCTTAAAAGTTTGTAAACAAAACATTCTAAATTCCTGAATTCAGGCAACTGGAGACAAAGGGCGTTTATCAATGTCAAGGAACGTTGATGGGTTAAATACTGTTACTTCAAAATAATATTACTCAAGTAAAAGCAAAAGGTACTGATCCAAATAATTACTCAAGTAAGAGTAAAAAGTACTAGGTGAAAAATCTACTCAAGTAGTGAGTAATAATGCTGAATATATTTTGTGAACTTGTAATCAGACTTACAAAGACTTCAAATATAATGAACAAAATTCCTGTTACTTTACTTGAGTAAAAGTAAAAACTATAATTCCGTCAAGCTACTCTACAATACAGTACAAAATACAATCAATTCAAAATAGTTCTTCCAGCAGATGTAATTGAGTAAAAGTAACCAATTGCTACTTGCCTCTATTTCTTTCACAGTATTAATGTCAAACTGCTTTTTAGTTCTAAAACCTTTCTTTTTTGGCAAATGTTAACATGTAATCTACCTATTTTAAAGGTGGTGGCCTGATGTGCAATCCTGCACATCTGTCTTGGTGTCAGGAATGACCTGTAAAAAGCCTTACTGGTGGATGAGGAGGATGAGGAGGTCCGGCAGGAGCTGCTCACAGCTTAGGTGTCTGCCCTCCAGCAGGCACCTGAAGACCATGATTACTTTGCACAGGTAACTCTCATTACCATTATTTATAATATAAATAGCAGGCATAATCATGTACACCACAAAGACACACATACACCATGCAGTTTTTTTCTGTACATATGTTATCTATTTTGTATCTATTTTGTTTGTTATTTTATTTAGTAAAATATGCTTAAAAAGTGTTTTGTGCATTTTGATAACCACTCTGCTACATGTACGTAATGTCAGAGCCTGGTTAGTAAACATAAGTGCATGGACCTCATATTGTATGTTTATTTAATGTACACATTAGTATACAGTTAGACTTTAGGCTGGAGATCAAATTCTTGATTTTTAGGTTTTACTGGACAAGTCCTCACAGAAATGTTGATGACCACAATAGTTTGTTTTATCGTATGCTCAGAATTAGTCTATTCCTCACCAGAAATCCTACTTTTTTGTAAAGTCAACCCACTGTTTTCTCCATTTCAGAATTTTGAACATTCGTACTAGGGCGTATTTTCTGCACACCTAGGAAGACGACAGGTGCGTCGGAGGGAGAGGACTTAACTTTGAAGGAACAGAAGCTTGACAAAGGTCAGTTGTTCCAAAGCGTTGCTGTTTAAAACAATAAACTAATTTGAAGAGTTCCAGTTAAATCTTAGACCAAGTTCCAGTGCATGTTCAATACAAATTAACCTCAGCCCAATCCTCCCACTATGATAATGTGAGAGAGTATATTAGGGTCCAGATTTAAGATTTACTAAGAATAGTAGCTAGAAATCTCCATTTGGCCTAGGAGTCCAGGAATCAGGTCTTGTCAAAATCCTCTCTGTTCTGATAGTCTGTACAGAAGAGGATGATCTCATTTTCTGCTTGTCTCAATAAGTCTGTTACATTCACCAAAACCAACATGTCTGCACTTTACAGAGGTCACATGACACTGTCTCCTCCTCCTTCACATGTTCACAGGCAGAGAGCTGACACTGAGCTGCATGTGTCATTTATAAGAAATAAAGAAATAAAATATGGCTGATACACATGTGTTGGAGAACCGAATCAAAGATGAAGCAGTGAATGTTGAAGTTAAAGACCAGAGGTGGGTAGAGTATTCAAAAATTTTACTCAAGTAAGAGTACTGTTACTTCTTAATAATATTACTCAAGTAAAAAGTATTCATCCAAATGATAACTCAAGCAAGAGTAAAAAAGGAGTGGGTGAAAGAACTACTCAAGTACTGAGTAACTGTTGGGATGCACCGGTCAGGTTTTTTTGCCCCCAATCCGATTCCGAGTCATTTGATTTTAAGTATCTGCCGATACCGAGTCCCGGTCCGATACTTCTATAATACATTTTAAAAAATAAAGAAGAGCAAAGATCTAGGATCTAGGATTATTTTATTCACTTTATTTTAACATTTAACACTCTGTGATGTAACTTTAGTTTAGTTATTCTCAGTGGATTAAGACTGTAATGATCATCAATAAATAAATAAAGTAGTGCCTGTTGATTACATTTTGAGAGAGTACAGGCTACTGATCATTAATTTTTTTATTTTTAAAAATCCTCTAGCCCTGTATAACTCACTATCACTGACATGAGCTACTATGGTACACTACTGCATGCTTCAAACTCATGCTCAATTGAGCTGTCAATCTCAATTAAGAGTGCCGGTGTCGGGGCTAAAATGCATGGTGCTGGACACAAGCGGTACACAGAAAGAAAGCTACTCAGAAAGACGTCAAAATACGGCATATACAGCAGATTCATTGACTCATATTTAGGATTTAGGACAGTGATTTGATGAAGACAGAAGTGTGGATACATTCCCGTTGCGCAGTAAGTTCTGTCAAAATGCTTCCTCTTTAGTTTCTGTTTTCATTTACTCCGTCGACAGAGTTAGCAGCGTAGCTTCACGTGTGTTTGGGTAGGGTAGAAAAACGTCTCTTTTCTGACCTACACTAGGCTACATTATGTGCTGTAGACAGAGCGGGATGTGAAGAGTGTGTGTGCTGTCTGTCTGTCTGTGTGTCTCAGAGCGGAGATGTGAATGTGGTCTGTGCGTCAGTGGGAGGAGGGAAAAAGAGGGCATAACTATAGATCTGACAAATATATATATATATATCTGAGTCCTGATCAGGAGGTAACGACCGATTCCGATTAAGTCTGAAACAACGTGATCGGTAATCGGGCGAACCCGCAAGCGGGGATAATGGCCCTTGCGACCGCCTAGAGGACGCGACCGCCTAGGACATGTGACCGCCTAGAGCCACGGTTCTTAAACTGGGGTCCAGGGACCCCTGGGGGTTCGCAGCCCACGGGTCAGGGGTCCGCGAAATATTTTTCAATTATTTTATTTATTAGCCTATATCTTTCACACCAGCACCGGAATGTCGGAGTTTCCCTGAAGCGCTCTCTGCCATCGCCATGACAACGGGGGCATGACTCGGCAAGACCTGTTGTTTTGGTGTTTCATGTGGAGAAATGCTTTCACTTTAGCGGCTAGTTAAACGGACAAATATGAACCCAAAACTAGCGTAGATTTGAAAGAGGGAAGTTAATACAGAAAGAATAATGCAGTGTTTAGGAGCTGTTTGTTTGGCTCTATTATCACGTGAGGGAAACACCATGTACAGGAGTCCACTGCTGTGGTGGAGGATAAAGCATCGTAACCTGTGAGTCTGCGGTATTTTAACCATCTTATGACCCGCTTCACTCTTCTCTCTCTTACGTTTGCACATATTTGCGTCTGTAAACGTCAGTGACTTTCTGGATTTGGTACGAAAGTCCAAACTAGCGCGAACCAGACCTTTATGTGAGACACTTTTTGCCGAACCAAAGATCAGCTGTTTGGTTTGAACCATGGTCCTGGAGCTTTCATACTAGAGACTCTGGTCCAAACTGGAAAGTCCGGACCAAACAATACAAGTGTGAATGCACCTTAAGTTATTATAACAAATATTACTCATAACTATGAATAGAGAAACTGTGTAGTGAAAGACAGGCTCATCCTTCTCACAAATTTAGTAGTTCTGTTATTGATGGTAGTGTTAAGTAATATACTCATTTTGTTCAATTGTTTGGTAATAATTTTAAAAAAAGGGACACTGTTTTGGCATTGTATGGTTAAAAATGCGGAGTTAAATGTAAATAAAAAATGACCCTGTGGTCAAAAGTGTTGAAATGTGTTATTTCTCTGACACAGTGATGTATGAATGGAATCTAGAAGTACAAATGGCAGTATTTTATTTTTTAATCGCCGTCACAATTATAAGGGGGTCCTTGGAAAAA